>JZLH01S0570398.1:131552-145844 GCA_001188425.1 Eucidaris tribuloides
CTTAAATGATGCGCGATACTTGACAGTAAAAAGCCAGTGAATGGCGCGGTCAAAAAATTTCGCACGGCAGCGTAATCGCGAAATTTGTCGAGGGGGGAGGGGGCCATTATGCCCCCCGGTATTATTAGGGTTAAAGCATTATGTTCCTGATTCCCCACTGAAGGTTTTCTACTGGACTCACCAGTTGTCTGTAATTTTCTGGATTACCCTCATCATACATTCCGAAACATTCTGGATGTGGTTCATTGTCCCTGGCACTCTCTACATCTTCGAAAGGATCCATCGTCATCGGTTCTACAGGAGACTACGATATGGCAGAACATACATTCAAGAGGGTTTTGTTTTACCTGCCAACGTGAGTAATTAAAATTCATGATTTCACAGTCCCTGATTCCGACAGCAATATTGCGAATAAGAAACCGGCAAAATGTTCAAACAAACTCAATTTACACACAAACAGTCATCGGTTAATATTGGTATTTATGATCTACAATTGTAAATCGCTACCTAGCAAGGTTGTATCCAGGATTTTTTTTTCCTGGTTGGGTTGTGATCATAACTGTTTATGGACTTTTTCACTGCGAAACAACAGCAAGATGTGATAAAAATATTACTTCTTTTGGTGGGATGTAATCATATTTTTGTTTCACCTTCTCACAATAAACTATCACAACGATGTGAAAAGGCCCTAAAAATGGCTATTGACAAATGTGGACTTTTTGATTTTTTTTGTGGGGGGGGGGGGAGAGGGGTCAAATCAGACCTTGCAAGGTCTTATCTCCTCTTGCATATACCTATCCCCAGGGCAACTTTTAATATTGTTAGAGCCCTTATCTATCAGGGGAAAGAAAAACACCCCTCGAACAAGATCGAGGAAACAACTAGAAATCATACTAATTCAATACAGTCACCTGGCAATGTGTTCTAGCCGTATGGATTGATTGTGAAATAATGACACTGTACCTATATTCTGTTTAAATTTCTAACACAGTTAAAACTTTGAATTCAAAAGCCACCCTTAGCTTTAAAAATGCACATGAAACAGAAACGCACCTACCTTATTTCGACTTTTCTGTTTCTTTATTTTACTTTTCAGGTCACACATCTCGTCATTCAACGTCCACCGAATTTCAAATACCAGCCAGGAGCATACACCTTCGTCAATATACCAGCAATCGCTTCCCAGGAATGGCACCCCTTCACAATATCCAGTGCGCCAGAACAAGAAGGTATTCTCCTTTGCTTAACATTCCGTTTTCCTTGAATTTCTCAGGACAATCCAATAATCCAGCAGACATGCTACACGAAATAAAAAAAAAATTGAAGTCGGAAGACGAAACAAGTATTGTCTCAATGTAACGTCTACAATGGATCAAATGCAAACAGGTTCCCATCAAGTCAAGAGCTCAATAATTATCAGAATGCACATTGATCTACTTATAGTCACCCTTTGGGTAACTATAACCTTATTTTTCATTATGTAATTTTGACGCAAGACAATTATCCTTCCATCTGCAATGTACTACCGTTCAGCAGGTCGCATTTCAAGTAAACACTCCATCCTTGCCTATTTCGGGGCAGGGGCCATTCCTTCCTTTGGAAAGACTCGCTCCCTTGTTGTTATACAACATCGTTATTCTTTTCCTCCCTCTAGACCTTTTGCCATCCATCTTTCCTCCAATGGTATTTTTTAGGAAGACCATCGTGTCTAAGAACATGCCGTTCGCTTCTCTTTGTATGTCTTAATTATGTTCCCTCACTCTTTCCATTGCAATCTAAATGTTTGATCTTTTAGCTCACCTTACCACCTTCTCCATCAGTTTCCACACCCACATTTCAAAACTTACCAGTCTCCAGAAATCTGCTGTCTTCAGGGTCTAAGCTTCTAAACCAGGGGTTCTCAAACTGCGGCGCGCGTGCCACTCTTGGCGCATCGGGCCGTCCGAAGTGGCACATTGAAGCCGCTATGATTTTTTTTTTTGTAATTTCTTTGAATTTGTTTTTATGCAGTTTAAATTGATTAAAGC
Organism: Eucidaris tribuloides; assembly: GCA_001188425.1. Classification (NCBI taxonomy): domain Eukaryota; kingdom Metazoa; phylum Echinodermata; class Echinoidea; order Cidaroida; family Cidaridae; genus Eucidaris; species Eucidaris tribuloides. The sequence goes on from JZLH01S0570398.1 coordinate 133,580, forward strand.
CATTCTGGGCCTCTTAAAATGCCTCGTATTTAACTTCGGGCGGGCTCCACCTCCTCGACTCCCGTCAGGGGCTCTTGAGCGGACCCGCCTAGACCCCAGGCCGCGACGCTACGCTCACTTCGCATGTGGGATAGTGGCGCAGTACAAGTTCTCGACAACAAATATGGCACTTCTACAATAATAATTGAGAACTCCTGTTCTAAATCATATAGAAGAACACTAAACGCTATCATCTTTACCATTTTCTTTTCATTTGAAGGCTATGAAAAAACAGTAATTATAAAAATGTGACATAAAGTCAGACATACCGGTTTTATTTCGCTATTATTTCAGGTTACATATCATTGCACGTGAGGTCACTCGGACACTGGACGAAGAGATTATACGACGTTTTCCAGGAGAGAGAAGAAAGACATTTCGACTCCCTTGCAGATGATTCCGGAGGTAATACGTGTCCGGAAGAAGGTGACACCCAAAGTAAAGAGATTCAGCTTGAGACATTGCTTGAGGAAGACTCCGACCCAGTTCAGTCTGATACTTCAATATCGAGATCTGGAAGCCATGTCGCTGTCGACGTCGACCTCACTGGCGGGGAGGTCAACCCCGGGTTCGAAGACGGGGATGTCGCTGAGATTGAGGTTATCACCGACGCTAAGCCGCCAAAGAATACAGAAACCAAAGTCACACCATTCAAGGAATCGACCGTGGCGCAGTCTAAAATGCCAAGACAAACTTCTCAACGAATAAGGCGTGGCGGGTCACAAAAGCTATCGGTTAGGAAAAGAGGGAATTCACAGAAGATGAAACTATCTCAGCAACAGATGGAATTTGTCAGTAGAAGACGCGAGAGCTCTCTGCATTCTATCGATGTTTTCAAAGACCTCATGCACAGACCAAAACCACATACAGGCTTAGAGGTGAGCCAAAGATATGTCACATTGTGCACGTATATTTATAAAGTATTTTCACACACAACTTTGAAACACATGCAATACTGGTTGACTTGTCCCACAGTCTTAGTAATTGCTATTAATATTAAGGAACGTGTTTTTTGAACGTCGGTTAGAGTACAGGTATACCTTCCTGATTTGGGGTTATTGCAAGCGCATAGGGCAAACAAATAATAGTAAACTCTATAACACGACGGCAGACAAAACGTTCCTCACAAAAGGCATGTACCGCGAAAGTTGGAACGCTTATCAGTCTTGACACCAGTGAACATACACATTAGAAATAATCTGAACACCTCTTGCGAGAATATAATTCAAAATATTCTCGATGAAGTACGAGTTATGCCCAGGTATATCCAGATTTTTTTTTTTTTTTTTAGTTTCTGGCGAGGAGTATAATATATCGAGCTCGCTTGGGCCCACTCTGTGCATGGCCATGCCTGCGTTTGAATTTTCACTGCATCCAGGGTATGGATTTTTTACGATACTGAATATCATCTCATTCCTTAAATAATCTGATAAATTTTCATTTGGTCGTATTCGAACAGATTATCCTAGATGGGCCTTACGGAACTCCAACGCAACATATCATGGAGGCGGAACACGCGGTCATGATCGCATCCGGAATCGGCGTGACTCCGTTTGCTTCGATTTTGCAATCGATTCATCACAGATACAAACAAGCCACGAAGTGCTGCCCTGAATGTAGCCACCGATGGGTTGACTGCAGCTCTTTGCTCCTGAAGATCAAAAAGGTACATTCTTCCATAATTGCTGTTGGCACTCTTCTATGACCCATCCCCCATCAAAGTGGTGGTCCAGGGATTTAAACGGGAGATATGGCACTGGGTCGAAATGATCGAAAGTAAAATGGGCTCATCGGGCCAAAACTGGCACTGCCCGCATATGGAAGAATAAGAAGACGAGGAAGAAGAGGAAGAAGAATAAGAAGAGGAAGAATAAGAGAAGGAGGAAGAAGAAGAAGAAGAAGAAGAAGAATAAGAGAAGGAGGAAGAAGAGAAGAAGAAGAAAGAAGGAGAAAGGAAAAAGAAAAGAAGAAGACGAAGAAGAAAAGAAGGAGGAGGACGACGGGGAAGAGGAGGATGGGAAGGAGGAGAGGAGAGGATGTTTCCGCTGGTTAATGTGCAAGAAGAAGAAGAAAGAGAAGAAAGAAAGAAGAAAGAAGAAAGAAGAAGAAGAGGAAGGAGGAGGAGGCAGGAGGAGGAGGTAGTGGTATCAATTGAAAAAAAGAGATAAACTGCCGCTATTCGTAATGGTTTTCTCTATTTCCGTCACCACCGGGGGAGGGTGGATGATCCACCCCTGCCTCACTGCCTCCTCCCCCTCCTCGACGTGGTGCTACTAGTAATAATACCCCCAATTTCTCTACAGAACTGCTAAGAATAATACGATAAGTACTTCTACAGTAACTATTTTTCTTCTGGTGTTTTTGCAACTCAGATTTGTAATAACGCACCACTTATATTTCTCATGAAATAGCCTATTCGTTACCATGCTGATCATCAATGGTTAGATTGAACAACGGAAGTATGAAATTTACAGTTTTAATTATTAAATATTCTTTTATTGAGACCTAGATAAAGCCTTGTTTCATGTCAGACGCTCTCCCACTATAAGTATGTAACACATAAAACGTGAAATACCATCAGAAGAAGAATTGCTAGTAGACAACAGTGTTATATCCAGGGCTGGACCCTAGGTCAATTTTTGGTGGATTCTGTTTTGGTCGAAGTCAACTGCATGTACAAACCTTATGGAAAGGTTGTATTCGGGACGTCCCCGGTCTCGGAACCTGAGGTCTCCGATACAACACATGGTAGACAAGACGAGGAATTAGGTTACTAAAATCTCACATACAACTTATTCGAATCTACAGTGCGCCTCAAACAAAAAATTGTGCAAGTGAAAAGGGCCCTCTTTGGCGATTAGAAAATACCGTTGTGACATGATGCTCACATCAACGCCAAGAACGAAGTCTTAGCTTTCAAATATCGTTAGTTATGTTCAATTTGCTCGTTTTAAACTTGAGATATGTATATTTACAAACAAAAGTGCAAAAATCACAATTGTGCCACCTTTCTTACTACAGTCCATATAAAAGTGGCACAATTATGATTTCACCCTTTCGTTGTTAACTAAACATATCTCATGATTAAAACAAGCAAATTGAATATAACAAACTGCATTTGAAAGCTGAGACCTTGCCCTTAAGGTTGACGTAACCATCGTGTCACAACAGTATTTTATGATTGCCAAAGAGGGCGCTTTACACTTGCACATTTTTTTTGAGACACGCTGTATGATGCGACTCGCAGGTGGATTTCTTCTGGATCAATCGAAGTCAGCACTCCTTCGAGTGGTTCATCAGTCTCCTGAACCGTATCGAAGTGCAGCAACAGGAGATAGCGGGGTCGAGGAGGTTCCTCGACACCCACCTGTACATCACATCGGCCTTGAACAATGATGATATGAAGACGATCAGCCTGCAACTGGCCCTGGACCTGATCTGCAAGCAGCAGTCGGAATTCATCGGACTCATGTCTAAAGCGAAGGCGGGACGACCCAAATGGGACCAGGTAAGTATATTTAGGCCACATGGGGGGGGGGGAGGGACAGCCCCCAATTTTTTTTCTAAGTATTTCAAATGACGAGGATTTTACTGTCTGTCGTAAAATTCGCCCCTTACTATTGTTGATTTGGCTAGTAAACAAATGGTAGGCAAAACATGCGTTTCGTCGTTTGCGGCCCCCTGCCCCTCGCTTGTCGTATGTTGTTTTGGCTTACAATTTGGCTAGTATAAAAAAAAAAGAAGGCAGGCAAAATTTTCCCGACGGATTTCGCCCCTTCGAAGATTTTACACTGGCACCGCCCCTGTGTTTAGGAATCCTTCCTTTGGACCCGACAAGTAACCAAGAAAAATGGGCTGCTATTATTTTACCCAACACAATTGCAAATGGCCTTATAACTGCTTACTCCATTCGTCCGGGTGTATAGAAATGCAATCTTCATTAGTACAAATACATATATACATCATACAAAACCAAGCATAAAAATCGAACATTTTACCAATACAACCCTTTTCAAAATTTTCAGCTAGTTTTGAAGTTTTTTGGAGATCCCTGCAAAATCAACACTATCGTTTACAAATATCTATTAAACCTGAAGCTGGAGATGCTATTGCATGTACGCTTCTCTCATTACGATGTCACCAATATATTGCAAATACAAAATCACAGGCATCATCTGCTTACACCGTGTACACGAACTAAAGCAATCGTTCAAGCGGATTCGATAAAATGCATTATGATTTGAAAATGATGTCTGTCTCATGATATGACATTTCTCCTAGAAAAGGTGTACGAAATAGCCATGACTTCTTTTAATCGTGAAATCTTCGATATGAATCCATGATTTAGTGACATTATATTTATCATAAGCTATATCGCCGATAGACATTGTTAGTCATATATAATCTAAAAGTGGAATTTTACACTATATGTTTTTTCATCATCAGGTGTTCAATTATATCAGAGACCAGAAACAAGGCAAAGTGACTGTTTTCTTCTGCGGATCACCTGCGCTTGGCAACATCATCCGAGCCAAGTGCCTTCAATATGGGATGAATTTCAGGAAAGAGCTGTTTTGAGTAAGGAGTTTCCACGCAACTATGCACCCATACCACATAAAGTGTAAAGATCGATCGGTTAACTTCGGGCAGACTTTTGACATTTGTGCCTACGCATCGAACGTGTCGAAGTTGAGGGAGACATCATATGATGTTTTCGGGTTGTCCGTCTATCCGTCTGTCCGTCCGACTGTCCGTCCGTTCGTCCGTCCAAGGGCAAATTACCGCGATAACTTAAAGGTTAGTGACATGATTGGGAACACTTGAAAATGTCTCGAGCACCAAATGAGTTGAAATGTATACCAACTATACACTATCAGGAGTGGATCTCCCACCTGGAAGGATTTGTCTGTAATTTGTTTACTTAAGGAGAATCAAGCATAAACATAGGAGTATCTTAATTTTATCCGGGACGATAAAAATAAGCCCCATAGAGAGCCACACAGCAGGTTTCTGTGTTACGAGTGATACTGACATTGTTTATTTTAGAATGAGTCAATGTTTGACTACAAGATTTTCACAGGAGAATCCTTGCATAGTTTATTGATTCTAGAGTAGTTTCAGCCCAAGTTGAGGACTACCCCCAATCATGTCATTTACCTTTAAGATCATCGTATCGGATTTTAATCTAAGTTGGGTGAAGTATGGTTTATTGTCTGATTTTATTTATTTTATTTATTTACCATGGTTGCGTCAGAACTGCTGATAGCTTGGCATATACTTGGAAAAGGCATTTCAATTAAATTTGAATTAGGGTAGGAGTGCGAAGGCATGCTTATTGAGTGCAAGCAGTCGAACTGCTCGAATTTATTTTTGTTGTGAAAATTAGGTGATTTATATTGATGAAATGCAGTGTTTTAGTTTCGGTTTTTATTGCGAATGGTATACTCGTAAGAATATCTAATAGCTGACTTTCCTAATTATTTTACTTTAAACCGTCAGTCTATAGCTGTCCTAAGTTTCTGTAAATCATAAATTTGGATATGAAGATGTTCTGCTATGGTGCTTCTCGGCCTACATTACAATTTGATTTTAACCGTCACTCTCCATGAGCTTTTGTTGACTTTATCACTATATATTACAAACCTGCTGTTTTGGAACTTATATAAAAGGAAATTACCAGTTGTTTTCTGTTCATTGTATCATTGTTTCTATTTTAGCGTTTTATTAATATTAACAAAACATTGATACAATTTACACTTATTGGAAAAGGTTTATCCATGATGACCTGAATACCTGGCCTGTTTTCAAAAGTCTAGTAGGTTTCAAACATGTTTTTAGACTCATATTTCTATTGAGACGTTGGGTATGAAAATTTGTACTTACATTTTGCTGTTTTATGAGTAATTGAAATGCTTGTCTTTTTAAGGTTATAGGCAAATGGACTCTGTTGATTTTTATCACAAGAGTGGTAGATGTTATACTATATTCGGTGATGAAAACTTCCAACTTTTCTATATCCAGTGGCGGCGATTTCATGTAACGAGTGTGCAGGTATTGGGGGGGGGGGCACTCAACATATTGGTGGTACGGGGACGTGCCGCTTTGACGACCCCCTTTTTCAGACCCAGATTTCAGCTCTCTAGATACCCAAATGACCATAAAGTGCTGCTAATAGGAGCTCAGCGCAGTTCCGTAGACCCCCAAAACTGAAACCTCCAACTGCGATTAACCATTCACTCGTTCTAAAGCATGCTTCTTCATTGACAGTGTTCAATCTAGTGCGTGAACGGCCCGATATTTCTGGCTGCTAGCTGATTACACGCGCGCAAGACGCGTCCGGTGGCCCTGACTGGCCAGCTGTGCGAGCGAACCATGCGACGGCGCGATTCTGACATGTACTGTGCTTCCTGTCCGCTCCTCAGACCCTACTAGATTCCCAATTTCAGGGTTCTTTAGCTCCGAAGACCCTATATTTTGTGCTTTTTGGCAGCTCCCTGGACCCCCATTCCAGCATCTCGTGAGGCGCACCCCCGTCAAAATATGATTTGAGTGCCCCCCCCCCCGGACACTGAAGTTTCAATTGATATATTATCCTTGCGCTTAAAAATAAACAAGTACAGTCATTGTGGCGCGTAATTTCTTGATAAATGAAATGAGGTGATTGCGTGTATCTTTATAGATTTTCATACTGTAGATGGCTACTTGACGGGTACTTGTCATAAATTAATGTAATTGTTAAAAAGGGGAAAGAATGAATTCGAAATTTCCCCTGTATAAACAAAGGTTAAAAATCTATATCCATCACATCTAGCTTTGAACACGTTTGCACATACAAAATCTATAAAAAACAGAAAGGGTAAGTCATCGGTATTGAGCATAATCGAAGGGAAGGGGACGACCCCCCCCCCGAAAAATAGGGTGGGGCACACATTCCACCGATCCCCCCATCGCTGCCAATGTCTATATCATTTATAATGCAATGGAACTATAATCATACCCCAAAAATCTCGATTTCTATATCTATCTACAATCCTACATCCACATATCTATCTATTTATATAATCATTTTAGCGATTCCTACATCTCAAAAGTATATTGATAATATATTTAAGACGTATCATGTAGATCGTATAACATATACATGTACTTGTAATATGACAAATATTGTTGTCATATAATTGCAATGATGAGTAAAACAGAAAAGTGGCTTTCAACAAATTGCAATCATTTAGCTTATTGTAATGATAATTTTTTATCTAATCATTATCATCTATAATAAGTTTACATGTACGTGCAATGATCATTTAAAATCATGTTCATAAAAGGGTATGTTGTATAGGTATAATTAATTTGTTTTCGCTTTTTTGTTTCATCGTATAAAAGGGATTAAAACACATCATGTCTGAGTTAAACATATTATTTTCCAATAAATTATCTTTTTCTTCTCGGGTTACCCTTTTCCTACAAATTGGATACAATGGAATCATTATAAACATATAGCTTAATCTGACGAACTATGATAAACCAATCCTTTACTTACCAATTTATTCAAGCATAATTCTGTAAATCTGGAACAGTAATTGTGTGGACCTGTACTGTTGAGTACGTATTTGTAATGTTTACCTATATTCCTAAATTTAAAGAGCATTGACATGATTGGGAGAAGTAGAAAATGCCCCCAAAGCCAAAGAGGAAACATATACCAATGTATACACCAGCTGGCTAGAACTTCGTAGAAGTATTTGTCTTGAATTAGTTTACTTGTGGCGAAGCAAACCGTCGTTTTATGAATAATGAATTATTCTAGTGCTCCGAAAGAAATTGATCCCATGCAAAGTTACACAATATAGTCACCTGTCACAGTGACTACTGATGGCGATTGTTAACAAAATGAACATTTGGCCACAAAATTTTGACCGCAGAAGACTTGAACAGTATACATGATTTTAGGAGTAGTTTTATCCCAAAGTAAGGACTTCTACTTGGGATTCTAATAATGCTATTTGGCTGTGAGGGTTCCAAAGCGTAATGATGTCCTTAATATTTCCTCCATCAATAAGCATGATAAGCCCATTCATATTTTGGTTACACAGGAACTTTCGTCTTGTTCGGTTTTTAGAAACATGACATGCGCCAAACCTGATAGACGGTTTATATAGCACAACAAATGATAATGCAATAACCCAGGTTTACAGCAGCTGTCCCTGAACTAAAGGAAAATAATACATAGATCAAATGGTGTTTATTGGTTTGCATGGTGAAATACAATATAGAGTGCACTCTTGCGGACATCACCATGTATTTCAAGATAATTTCTTTCTTGGTATGTGTAGTTTTGAAAAGAACTGTTTCAAACAGTTCAAACAGTTCTTTTCAGAACTATAGACATACCAAGAAAGAAATTATCTTGATATGCATGGTGATATCCGCAAAAAGTGTCCTCTATACATAGATGAAGATATTTATTGAAACCTCCCAGCTATGGTCTACTGTTGCAGTGTAAAAAGCACCAGTGGCGAGCAAGTGAAGCGAACAACGAGAACTGGATTTCCGATGGGGCAGATTACGCGAAGCCCCCTACTGGCGGAAGGATCTCGGAAGGAGAAAGGGGAAGGGGTAGGGTGGTCCCGATATGGCCGCAGGACCAATTGCATATTCGACTGAAAACAATTCTCTCTGATTGTTTCCCCTTTCTTTTTACATTATGTGGGGGGGGGGGGGTCGTGCCCTAGCTCCCTTCACTACCCGAATTTACCAAACGAACAAAGAACCAAAGTAACAAGAACGAAAAATGAAACACAATGTCATTATATTAGTTTATCGTTTACTTGTCGAATAAACTGTCAAACCAACATTAGTTGAATGTGGTTTCATACTTGGATTTATATTATGTTCGGTGATAATGGTAGCGTGTGTCTTGACTGGGGACCTGTGACTTAAAATGGATAAGCTTTGATACTTGTGAAACGTCAAGAGAATTATGCAACATTATCGGGTCATTACCTCAAACACAATCATCCTTGAACAGACACACACAGACACAGACACTCACACACACACACATATATACACACACAAACACAAACATACACCCACACAAAATCATCACATCTTAGGAATTAATTTGGAATACGAGCATTTATTTTGTCTGTCAAATGTTTTTTTTAGAAATTTATTTTTTTTAGAAACAAAATTGGACATTCCTTTCTTACAGCTAATACATCAAATCACCAAATAAAATTCTTTAATCAGGCTGGAAGTATTGACATTACATAAAAGTAGGAAAAATGAGAAGAAAAAGAGGCAGACAAGAAGAAGAAGAAGAGGAAGAAGAGGAAGAAGAGGAAGAAGAGGAAGAAGAGGAAGAAGAGGAAGAAGAGGAAGAAGAAGAAGAAGAAGAAGAAGAAGAAGAAGAAGAAGAAAAAAGAAGTACAAGAACAAGACGAATATAAAGAAATGAATTAGTCACCTTGTTTAAAACCAATTTATTATACAGCTAGAAATCATAATTTTGTGAAATCAATATAAACACAGGAGAAACTTGAAATTTGCACCTAATGACAATTTAGGAAATGATGTTTTTCTACAGAGACCGATAAGAAAAACGAACTATCGATAGATATCAGGATTGGAAGCAGTCCAAAACCTGAAGAACACGGTTGCCAGTTTGGCCTTCACTTTAAAAGCCCAAGTTTAGTTTTGGGGATTTTTCTTATTTGAAAGCTCTATGCCCCAAAGTCATAACCCTGCAATAATAGATTCTGAATGTCTTTAGTTTTTTTTTATTAGTTAATGAAAAATCTCGGGGGGGGGAACCCGAGATTTCGACTATATTTTAACATTATAGCATCCAAAGGGTTAAAAAGGCTTTAAAGGTTGCATGTGTTATACCTCATCTGAAAGAGCAGACTCTGCTCTTTCAGATGAGGTATAGCTCATATAACCCTTTTAACCTTTGGATGCTATAATGAAAATATAGCCAAAAATCTCGGGGTCCCCCCTTCGAGATTTTTCATTAATTAATAAAAAAACTAAAGACAAAAAGAAGGTTATATGAGTTATACCTCATCTAAAAGAGCAGAGTCTGCTCTTTCAAATGAGGTATAACACATGCAACCTTAAAGCCTTTTTAACCCTCTGGATGCTATAATGTAAAATATAGTCGAAAATCTCTGGGGGAGTCCTCGAGATTTTTCATTAGCTAATAAAAAAAACCTAAAGACATTCAGAATCTATTATTGCAGGGTTATGACTTTGGGGCATAAAGCTTTCAAATAACAAAAAATCCCCAAAACTAAACTTGGGCTTTAACACTCACTGAACTGTATCTCCAAGGTCTGAAGGATTGTCTTGAATTTGTTTACTTGATATGAAAGGATCATGCATACATGCAGGTATTGAAATAAAGTGTGGCCACGGTAAAACAAAAGGAAAAGAAAAATATAATTATATTGAACCCGTCAAAAAGCTACAACAATATGTCTGCCACGTCTTATCGGTAAGTTGCCCGATAAACAGAAAACCTTTGATAACCATAATGAAATTTTCAAAGTATTAAAGCCACAGGCTAGCAATGACCACAGTTTTAAGAATGTTGAGCTACATAATCCTCCACGCCCCAAGTTGTCTTTGATAAGGTCTAAAAATGAAGCCCTAAAAAAAATGTATTTCAAAATAATGTTTCAGTGCTTTAAAAAAAGTGAAAATCTACAAGCACTTAACTGCTTAAGTTGACCGGATTCACCTGCACATTTCCTCCCGTAGACTTACTATGTGTAGATCTAGGCTATTTTGTACTCCACCCGAGTACTAATTGTTTATTCATTCATACCTTGCCAGTGGTAGCATAACTTTCCAAACTTTTGTATTATAGGGTGTTCATTTGTCAATTTAAACAATACTATGTAGCTCAGATAGCAGAGTTTGACTAGTTTTTTTAATTGAAGCTCCACAATGTTAGCCAGTGTCTTTAATCCTGGATAGTACTTTTTATTCGACAACAATCTTATCCGGAATTGAGAACCGGAGTTATACATACGATCAATTTATTGTACGAACACTTTGTGACACATTATTTAAAAAAGATCTGGACCTTAAATCAAATTTTAGTCATATAGCAAGCTGCTTTTAACATATTTAATAGAAGCATATAAATCAGATAAAACACATCAGTGAAAGTTTAAGAAAATTTGACAAATATGAATAAAGATATGAATGTTTGAAAATTCCAAAGATCAGTATAGAGTTGGCAACACTGTGACAATCACTATGGGTAACCTTCCGTTAGTTTTGTACACAAAATGTTCCTACATTTTAATTCTTTGAAAGTGATACACCTCGCATAGGAAATCATGTAAAAATGTGTTAGTCTGGGACTCTGAATATATGCGTAGTACCATTGATGACGAAAATGTTTCTTCAGAGAAAATGAAAATTTTTAGTGACATTTTGTGTACATAATAAATAGTGAGTTTCTCCTATAGGACAATGCGGTGTTGCCAATTTGTAATGATCGCAGGAAATTTGAAAAAAAATAATAACATTTTTAGTATTTTCCACATTTTTCTCCAAATGTGACAGATTTGCCTTTCCATGATTATTCTGCTCCTATTCAAAGCGACTTTTGATAAGACTGTAATTCCCATTTTAATGAAAAAACTACAATAATTGATTTTGCCTTTCCCATTTCTTACTTTTCTTTGTTCAAACTAATCCATGCGACATGCATAGTACAAAACAATTAAACATTATTCATGTTCAAACAGTTCATGTGTCGTACAACATGCTCACAACGTATAATGCCTTTATTACAACGCCGCTAGAAGGTTGAACCGTTGAATCCAAAGTTTGAACCGGCTACGTCTTTAAAGACCACATATGTCCTGCAAGAAAAACAACAACGACAAAAAGAAAAAAACGAAAACAAATTTCACGTATGTATCTAATTTAAAAGGGCATCAGCAATACAATTTCAATATTGATTGCAATCAACAAATCTTCAGTCAATTGACAATTTCTTTAACGCCATTTTCCCTATAAACAAGCAGACAAATACACAAACAAACATCATCATTAGTTTCGTTTGAAAAAAAAACTAAATAAAATGTCTATTTTGAAATGTTTTTTTATTAACTCAAAAATTTGTTTACAAAAGTTGTTAGCCTAAACCCCTGAGAGACGCGGAGATAGAACTGTGTGTTTGTATGTTTGTTTGTTTGTGCGTGTG
>JZLH01S0570565.1:0-11571 GCA_001188425.1 Eucidaris tribuloides
ATATTTTCATTGTAGAAGATATTTTTGTGATTTGGTCGATTTCGACTTTTTCATGTTATTGGTGTTTTCTAGCATATTGGCTTGCATCGAACAGTCCATTGAAGAAGATTATCCGACAGCAACTGAAATAAAATCTGGTTGATCACTATAATGCATGAATACGAAAAACTATGTTTACACCGACTGGTATAGTAGATTTCAGCGAGAATATTGTCCATTGGTAGACAGAATATTTTGTGATTTGGTCGATTTCGACTTTTTTCATGTATATTGTGGTTTTCTACCTACCTATGCTTGCATCTGACCAGTCCATTGAGAAGAAGATTATCCGACTGCATTGAAATAAAACTGATGATCACTATCCTGATTGAAACGAAAAAATATGTCTTACCACCCCCTGGGAAGTAGTATTTCAAGCGCGATATTTTCATTGTAGAAGAGTATTTCTGATTTGGTCCGATTTCGACTTTTTCACCCCTGTAAATATTGTGGGTTTTCTTAGCATTATATGCTTGCATCTGACTGTCCATTGAAGAAGATAATTGGACGCAAATGAATAAAAACTGGTGAATCACTATCTGGTCAAAGAAAAAATATGTTTACACCGACTGGTAAGTAGAATTTCAGCGAGATATTTGTCATTGGTAGAAAGATATTTTGTTTGATTTGGTCGATTTCGACTTTTTTCAATGTATATTGGTGGTTTTCTACCTATATGCTTGCATCTGACAGTCCATTGAAAGAAGATTTATCCGACTGCAATGAAATAAACTTGATGAATCACTATCTGATGAAAACGAAAAAATATGTTTACACCCAACTGGAAGTAGATTTCGGGAGATATGTCATTGGTAGCCAAATATTTTTTGTGATTTGGCGATTTCGACTTTTTTCATGTATATTGTCGTTTTCTACATATATGCTTGCATCTGAACAGAAATTGAAGATTAGCAGACCCGCAATGATAAAACTGGTGAATTACTATCTGATGAAACGAAAAAATATGTTTACACCCACAGGGAAGTAGATTTTAGCGAGATATGTCCTTTCTAGGGTAAAGGGTTAGGGTTAGGGTTAGAGGTTAGGGTTAGGGTTAGGGTCAAGGGTTTCTAACCACTAGACCGCTTCAACAAAACGAATTGCATACACTAATCTGATGAACCAAAAAAATATGTTTACACCCACTGGGAAGTAGATTTAGCGCAATATTTTTCATTGGTAAGAAGATAATTTTGTGATTGGTCGATTTTTCTACTTTTTCATGTATATTGTGGTTTTCTAACCATAATGTGCCTCTGCAATCCGACAGTAAAACACTGAAGAGGATTGATCGAGAACGCCAATTGAAACAAAAACTGGTGAATTACTATCGATGTAACGAAAAATATGTTTACACCACTTGGAAGTAGATTTCAGGCGAGATATTGTCCATATGGTAAATTCTTCCCTTGCTTCCGTCCCCCAAAATCCTCAAAGCTATGAACCATTTTTAAAAGCAGTAAATATTGTGATTGTAAATATTGGACCACTGAAAAGTTCGAAAAGTGTGGATTATAGTTTTATAATTTCCAAACGAATTCTAGTCTGCAATAAACTTTACTATATACATTTGGCGTGTAAATTAACTTATCCCTTTCATGTCAATGCAACATTGAAAAAGATACCCCAAAATTAGATAATAACTATTTGTGTTTAAAACTACTCTGTTAACTACGTCTTAGAATTTATTTTTCCATCAATGCAAATCGTAGTATCATATGTAAGCAGTATAGGACTTGAAATAGTTTAGTCATTTTCATCATAAAATTACTCATTATACATTTATCTGTAATTTCATTTATTTTTATTCTTTCGTTTTCCAAGGAATATAATAAATGCAAATGTCAAAAACGAGAAACGTTTTAGTAACTTTTATTTGAAAATCCAATAAAAAGTAATGGTAAAGATATAAGTTCATAACGCTTATCCCCATTTCATTCATGAGTTCTCAGAATCAAGATATTCTCCAAACATACACACATCCAAAAAAAGTACTAAACAAAAAAGAAATGTGTTGAAGTTTGACATCATTTTTTTTATTTTCATTCTTCGTATATAGGGGCCTTTAATATGCCAGGCTTGTTATTCTAAGCATCAGCCGTATAGTTCAGTTTTTCAATTTGCATAACAACCTTGCACAATCGAACTGATGTTGAGGTTTGTTTTAACCTTCGGGATGTCAGCCAGGATTATGGCAAACCTCTTAACGCGCACCACCAAAATGATGACCTCCTTTATTGCTCGCTTCTTAAAGGCATCATTATTAATGTTTTCATATTCCAGTTTAAAAAAAAAAATCTGAGATACAGGGCAAGAACATCCATGGTACTTATGTTTCTGATAAGGGCTAAAGATGAAGCCCTGACAAATGCAGTTCAAAATGATCACTGAGTGCTTAAAAAATGAAAATCAATTTCACCATTTCGACCAATCTATTTTTCTCCTGTAGACGGCTGTGTCATAAAACTTATGTCCCCCGGATATCAATTTATTTACCGATACTTATCTGGACTTAATTTGCTACTGACAGCATAACTGTTGTAAGTTTTGTGTTCTACGATGGTTTTCGTTCATTTAAACACTATCATTTATAGGATAGACATCAAAGTTTGACAATTTTTTTATGGAGCTTCCATAATGTAAAAAAAAAGTGTCTTTAAAGTTCGCAAACGCTCGACAAGTGCCAATACTAAAATTGACAGACAATCTGAACTCTATATCCAAGCAAACACATTTCAAACTAATATTGAACAATTGTAACATCCCCCCCCCAAAAAAAAACACACGCAACAATGATAATAATCACTACCCATTTAAAGGCATAATTTAGCACTGATCACAGTTTGAAAAATCTTAGCTAGATACTCTTGCAAGCGATAAGTGTCTCTGATAAGGTCTAAAGATAAAGCCCTGGAAAATCTGTACTTCAAAACGATCATTTAGTGCTTTAAGACAGTGAAAATCTATGAGTACCCAGTTTCGCCATGTCTATTTCTCTCCATAGATTGCTGTTTTACCATAAGATAACGAGTAGCCTACAACGGATGCATAAGTCATGAGTGGCGTTGGACTTTACATAACTTTCCACAGTTTTGTATTCCAGGATGATTTATATGTCCATTCAAGCACCATTTTGTAGCTCAGATATCACAGTTTGGTAATTTTTGTTAACTTGAAGCGCCACAATTTTAAATAGTGTCTTTAATTTTGGATGGGTGCAGTTGGATGCGAGAGTAAAATTTAGGCATCGCTCAGCTGCAGACGATTGGAAGGCGAGCCGAACTTCCGCAGCAATCTCTCCCGCGAACCGCCACCCAGAAGGAACGGTCAGTTGTCATTGGATCGTTGTCGACGTGACGTTGTCATACGTCATGATTTTTAATAAGTTTCGTTAACCAATCATACCGTCCGATTAGTGGAAGGAGGGAAACAAGAAAGAAAAAAAGGGTGTTCGGGGGAGAAATAGTGCGCTGACTTTGGTCTTGTAATTAATGGTATGGTTTAACCGTCATAGCTGTAAACCAAACCTTGGTGATGGTAGCGGCGCGGCATTTACGACCTGGTAACAACGTATTCAAAATGTTACGCGGTTATTATATTTGAGGAAATAATAACAAAATACCCTGTCTCCACCAAACATTGCATCGACGTGTATCGGACAGACACGGGACGAAAAGCGGTTGCATAATCATATTTTTTTTCGCGGAAATTTTTCGTCGAAAAGCATCATCTGTAGGCCGCTCATCCCCGCCTTATATTAATCACGAAATTATCGTCTGATAATTTCATTTGCGGTTGGTGTCTTTTAATCACCACTTTACAGCCAAGAGCAGACGTGTGCCACTGACGGTCGGTTCGTCCAGACTCCACGGCCAACAGTTATAACACTCGTGGAAGTATGCCATCGTAAATCCCAGTAATTTAATTCCAGAACGTTTGTTTTTAATTTCAAGGTCAGAAAATCCGTCTCGGTGACAGATCGACTGGACGTTCGTGCGGTATTTTTGCCATCGAAGTGTATCAATAATTCTTTGAAGCAATATTTTATTTCGAATTTATGTAATTACGTACGTTTAAAATTTTGATGATACAAACTCCTCACGATGTTCCAACGACTTAGAGGTGTTTCACCACATCTTCGTTTTTGAAGAGCGTAACTCAACGTCTTCTTTTAAGTTTTCTTTTATAATCTGGTTAATTTGCGTATCATTCAAATAGACATTGATAAGAGCCAGAGAACTCTCATAATCCTGCTGACATTAAGGAAAACATTACTTCAAATGAATTTGTGAAGTGTGTTGAAAATCTTCGACGTTCGCAACACATGAGTGTGTGTCGGTGGTTGAACGTTACGTAATGCTCCAATGCTTCAAGAATTTGTTTGAGTCTGGAGAAAATTAATAATCCAAAAGAAAAAATAATCGGTATTGTTGGTAACTTTCCGTCGCGTCTTTGTTATCATCGTATCATTACCGATATTGCACTTGCTAAATACAACAAACCATGCCGTCTAATTAAAAAAATTTCCAGTAAACAATATCTAGCATAACAGAATTTTACCCCCAAACTGGGGCTTGCAATCAAGAAGTTGTCCACATAGAGCACAGGTCCATTATTCGGATAATCTCTTATATTGGGCATTTTCCTGAGGACGCGAAGAAACCTAAATCCCATACACGATGATGATGGAAACGGCCATGCACACCGCCGAGGCTTACGGCCCGACGTCACAGCCACAACCGCAGGCGACACAGCCGCATCATCCCCACCACCACCACCACCACCCGCACCTCACGCATCACCCCCACCACCGACAGGACGGGCCGGGCAGCGTGGACGCCGCCGGGCTGCCGACAGACGCCGCGGCGCTGACGGCATCGGGACTGCATCAGCAGGGCAGGGGATTTTCCGTGTCGCACCTGCTAAATTTACAAGGAGATGTAGGAGGATTCGGTGGAGATCATGGGTTAGGGGACGGCGGAGCTGGGGTACGGGATGGATCCCCGGGTGCTGTCATGTGCGGAGATGGTATGTATATGATTTCTCATTCATTCGTATTTTGACTCAATTCAGGTATAAATTACGACGTCTTAATTGATAATAACATTAATACGCGTTTTTTTATCACAGATTATTACTACGTTGGAGACTAAGTACGAGATATCTCGTGCTGAGGTCTATGGAAAATGCTTGTTATAGTGAAATCAAATCGTTTCTACTTTCTAACGGGTTACATTACCAGAGTACCACAGTCATGACTAATTTGTGGTCATGCCACTGAACAAAATGCACTTCGCAATGAGGTCATCTCGAAACCTTTTGAAAAGTTTTGATAAACGTCGATGTTATTGTAATTACACTGTATAAACTGTGTTTAGCAAGTAAACACTTTTCTTTCGAAACGCATTATTACCAGTCTCTCACTTTGTAAACATATTCAGAGGCTAAACGTTATATGTCAAATCACTTAACATCGGTGACCAGTTTGTAAACACTAGGTGTCAAAAATCTATACATACTTTTTCTGAAAACATCTTTGCTATGACTTTGTAAACACAAGTGCTTAATTGCTAAACACGTTTTTTACAGTGTGTGTTTTTGGGTAAAACAGAGATAAACAAGTCATCCTCCTTTTTATGTTGGTGGTTATTATCATATCATATAATGGAATATGATTGATATAAACATCTAGCTATACCGAGACGCAATTTGTGATTTTCGTCTTTTATATAGATATCGGTACCAAACGCTACAGTCTCCGTTTTCAGATGTTAAATCGACGAAAGATATAAAAGGCTATCTCCAAATGTCTCCGTGAAGTAGACAGTTTGCTTCATGATTCAATGCAATTTTCTCGATGCAAAGGCTCCTATGACTTTTGACAAGATACAAAGCGGAATTTTTGTATATCTACAAAAAAAGTACGGTCTCTTCATGTTCATCAATACAAAAGAACTAGTAATCTTTTCACAATAATTGTAAGCCTGTATCACTTTATCATGACGTTATTTGACATCTTAAAAGCTATATGGCTGTTAACAATTATACTTATAAACTAATTGCTAGAAGTAACTAAAAACTAGTATACCAACGTGAGAATTAATGCATTTACTACCAGATTTATTTTTAACGAATTAATTTGAAAATAGTTTTATGAAACACACCACGCTTGAGCGGCCCGTTGTGTTTGTCATTATTTTTTAAGTGCAACATGTGGTGTATATAAGCTCTTCTGTTAATCAGTATTGTTAGAACACGGGTGCGAAACATATATTTACCATGCAGCATTATAAAACCTCCAAAAAACATAATTTGCGTTTAAAATCCTGTTAATTAAAATTTATTTTAGAGACTAGGCGATATTCTTTTATAAGTAATATATTTCTTGAGAATTGAAAGAAAGATTTACTGAAGAGCTCCATTATAGACTCACGATTTCATCTCAGATTTAATAGCCTATAAGACAAGATTTAAGTATAATATTTGGACTTGTTAAAAATAAACTACAAATGCATGACCTTTTTTTGTAAATATATACAACATAAAATGCTATCATTTTGTATAATCGTGCCATGGTCTCATTATTCATATCGTTAAAAGAGAGCGATCGCACTTCAATACACAAATCAATCACATACGTTGGTTTATCTTAACAACTGATTAAATTGTTTTGAAGTGAATAAGAATTTCATGATTTCATGCCAACGGGATCAGGATTAATGAATATATCGCGAAATTATTATCACCCTAACAAGCAGAGTTTCATCTGCCTTGATATATTGAGGTTTCAAAATTCTTGTAAATACCTTCTTTTTTTCTGTAGCCCTAGCCTTAGCTCCAACATCTTAAATCTATTTGAATTTGTTTGAGGGAACATCGCTATAAAGATTTTTTCCATCGAATGGTTTCAAAAAAGAATTTTAAATGGATTTCACAATAGTTGCGATAAAGCGATATAAATATACCTTATGTACAGGTTAACATTACACAATAATACCGAATATATACTCGTCGCTATTTAACGTGATAAAATGTATACGTAAAGTTCAAGTGTACATGTGTTTTTAATTCTTTGAATTAATACGTACAATTTATATGGACATGTACATGTAAACACAATATTTTCATAAACATACGTAAATACATACAAAGACATTTTTATGTATTTTACGTAGTCACTGTCTGAGATATGTAACGATAGTGATCAATAAATTGGATTTTAAATTACCTTAAACTTATCTCAGACTTGATGGGACAACATCTCTTAATTGCCGTATCGTATTACAACGTGTGAGGAATCATTTTGTGAAGACACATCAGGCTAACATTGTGGAGCTTAAATTTAAAAAAAAAATCAAATTGTGATATCTGAACTACATAGTAGTGCTAATTCGACAAATAAATACCCTGGAATGCAAACGTTTGGAAAGTTATGCTGCCACTGGCAAGATATGCAGGAATGAACGTCATCCATGAATTTCCACTGCGGTGGAGTATGAAATAGCCTAGATCTACACGCATTAAGTTTATTGGAGGAAATGGGCATGGTGAATTCGATCAACCTGGGTACTCGTAGATTTTCACCTTTTTTTAAAGCCCTACATAATCATTTTGAAATACAATTTTGTAGGGCTTCATTTTTAGACCTTATCAAACACAATTAGAGCATGGAGGATTATGTAGCTCACAGCCTGTGGCTCTAACCCAGTTGGGTGTTATGGTATCAGTTCAGTAATGCTGTTGAATTAATGGTTAACAACGCATATTTGTCAAAATTGATTTTGTGGTCATAGAATCAATACTTGAAATAGCAAACAAACGAATCTTTTTCAAAACTTAATATTTTCTTTGAAGGCAAAAGCAAAACAATGGAATTACAAATTATAGCGATAACATTCGACATAATTAGTTGCACAACGACATATTTACAATACATGTATACATGTAGGCCTACTTATGAACATTTTACATTAGCTCTGTTTATATGCGACGGACAAAAATGATAACTTTGACAAAATAATTTTATGTGAAATGAATGAAATAAAATTCAATTGATCAGATAGCAAGGTTTGTGGCTCCTGCAGGGTATCTTACAAGGTACGTTCATACGGCGATGGACAAAGTGTCTGTCGATAAAATAATGACCGTGTTTTCACATAAAATATACAAAAAATAGTACAATGTTTCAATAAGCATTATTATAATTTGCTTAACCTGGAAAAATGTATGCATTCCGCGGGATTCATTACATTATTTGCATCCATATCCACAAGTCTTTCAGACAAAACTGGTTAGAAATGTTGTAGATGTACAGAACACAGCAAGTTGAATTTAATGGTTGACTGTCAATGCAAAGAATGACAATGCCCTCTTAGACTCAAATTTCTTTAAAAGGAACACAATTTTTCCCGTAATGTCAAGTAAACTCCCTTGATTGTGAGATAGATTGCTACACTTGTTGTTTTTGTTTTCTTATGCAACGTCTACACCATGTTATTGGATAAATAAGTCATTCATTTACTTTAAGAAAGAAAGGGTTCGGAAAAGGTTCTCAATTTTGTTACGACAGCAGCATCAATATTGAAACTTATTAAAAAATAATTTGACGTATGAACGATTCCTAATTTCCTATGAGCACCATTTTGTCCACAACGGTGGTGATAAGAACCTTTATTGGTCCAAAAGGAGCTCATTAGCACCCCAAAATGGTTCCGCTAAAATCGTTCTGCTATTGTGAGAACATGGTTCTGATACGAACCCCTTTTCTTGGAGTGTCTATGTCCCTGAAGTCCAAGACGAGTTCGTACTAATTGTGTTCTGGAAATTTTGTTCTCATGTGAAATAGTACATTCACTGCCAAAACCTCGATATTAAATCTAAAACCACAGGCTAACAATGACCACAGTTTAAAAAAAAAATGTCCGCTACATAATCCTCCATGCTCCAAGTGTCTTTGATAAGGTCTAAAAATGAAGCCCTGAAAAAATTCAAAAATATTTAGTGCTTAAGGTGAAAATCTACGATTCTCCATGCCCATTTCCTCCCATAGACTGTGTAGATCTAGGCTATTTTATACTCCACCACAGTGGAAATTCATGCGTGACGTTCATTCATGCATATCTTGCCAGTGGTAGCATAACTTTCTAAACTTTTGTATTCTAGGTTGTTTATTTGTCCATTTAAGCACTCCTAAGTAGCTCAGATATCACAGCTTGACATTTTTGTTTTAATTGAAGCTTCACAATGTTAGCCTATGTCTTTAACACATAAGATGTTGCCCAATAGATACCAGAATGGTGTTAATTTTAGCACCCCGATGATAAGGTTTATACTCTTGGTATCTGACCTAATACGTTTGGTGTTAAAGTAACATGGTTCCATTGTGCTGAAACTTAGCACCATTACCTGGTTTCTACATTAGATAAACTCATGGGTGTTAAATGTAACACGCAAGATTTCGCAGTGTTCATTGTGGACCTTCAATATAAGAATAATGCTTGCATGATGTGTAGAAGAATAAAGTGCATAAGCAATGAACATTCTATCAAAATATATTGTACATGTGAAAGTGGTTCGCCATAAACATATTGCATATTTAAAGACACTATTAACTTCGTGGACCTTCAATAAAACACAAACAAACAAACTGTGCTATCTGAGCTACATATAAGTGCTTGAATAGACAAATAAACATCCTAGAATAGGCCTATAAAACTTTGAAGAATTATACTGCCACTGGCAAGATAGTGCTATATGGATGAACATCATATACATGACTTAATGCATCAGGTGTATTCTTAATTGTAACTCAAGAGTCTATGGGGGATGGACATGGCAAAACTCGGTATTCCTAGATTTTCCCTGTTTTTTAACACCAATTGACCGTTTTGAAGTACATTTTTTTCGGGGCTTCGTTTTAGACTTTGTCAGAGACACTTCTAGCATGCACTCATGCACTTACGAAGCTTAGATCAGTGTAGATTGTTTAAATGTGATCTTACAATTATGCGTTTAACAAAGTTTAACACAAACAAAGCAAGTACAATCAACATAATCTTGTGAAATAGCAAAGTTTGTTTAATAGTACGAGATAAAATAAACACACGCACACACACACACACACACACACACACACACACACACACACACACACACACACACACACACACACACACACACACACACACACACACACACACACACACACACACACAACACACAAACACAAACACACACACATACATACACTAAACACACACACACAACACACAAACACAAACACACACACATACATACACTAAATATAACAACATTGAGATTGAGAGCTACATTTGAAAAAGAAAATACAAATTGTGAATGTTAAATAAATTTGTTTTATTTAGTTTTATACATCGGAAAGCTTCCACCGAGCATTTTGTGTGGTTTTAAGATTCAGATTTTTGTTTACTGAAAGTGTGCCGATAATCGACAAAAAGAAACATTATCCTCCTCAATGCAAAGTGTCTTTCACAGTTTCACTTACACGCCCTAAACAGTGTTTCAATAACTGATTATTTCCGTTGAGTGTCATAATATTTATGACCCAATTTTCATAGAACTCTCTCTTTTTTCCCTGCAAATAAACAGGAGCCACCTTTTAGGTCTCACTCTCAACTTAACCGCTAACATTGCTCGCGGCGTCTGTCCATTCAAGGCATAAGTGAAATCCGACATTAGCACATTCACAAAAAAGACGTCAAATGTAATTACAATTGCCGAGTGAAGTGGTGGCGTAGCATTTCGACAGAACTGTAGTGCAGTCCACTTTTCGCGAGTCGACCCCTATTCAAGCACTTTTCTTGTCGCTGTACCACCGCCGCTGCGATGGGCGGGGATACGAGAATGTAATCACCATGCCCGCGAGTCTCCCGGCGGTGAGGATCAGAGGAGAGGCAAGTCAAAAACCACGTGTTGAAAAACAGACCCTCAGCCAATAATTCTCCTTTAAGCTGCTAATCGATTTTCATATAAATCGTCGCGTTCGCAATACTATTTAATTTGATTTTCCTCTCTCCGAAGGTTCACCATTTTGTCGTATGTTTTGTAGTACCTGTATATTACAGTATATGCACGCGTTAATAATTTAGTTACACAAGACATTGTAATATTTGATTTGATTATTTTGTTAAATTGTATTTGCAGTAACAAATCTTGGCGTCTGACTACCATTCTTTTTGTGAAGTTCCTATCACAAAATCAAAGTGAAGTAAAAACATTTTTATTATGTGACTCTGGATTCACTCAAATCAAAACCTATGCTAAACTCTGTGTTTAAGAAAAGAGATTATAGATGTGTGTGTGTGTGTGTGTGTGTGTGTGTGTGTGTGTGTGTGTGTGTGTGTGTGTGTGTGTGTGTGTAGTGTAGTGTAGTGTGTGTGTAGTGTGTTGTGTGTGTGTGTGTGTGTGTGTGTGTGTGTGTGTGTGTGTGTGTGTGTGTGTGTGTGTGTGTGTGTGTGTGTGTGTGTGTGTGTGTGTGTGTGTGTGTGTGTGTGT
>JZLH01S0570565.1:29867-49490 GCA_001188425.1 Eucidaris tribuloides
AACAATATGGAGAAGGAAAGGAAAAAGACAATGTAGATTATTATGTTAAAGGAGAAGAAAAGAAGAAGAAGAAGAAGAGGAAGAAGAAGGAGGAGGAAAGATGATGATGATGATGATGATAATAATAATAATAATAATAATAATAATAATCAAATTATAATAATCATAATAATCATAATAATCATAATAATCATAATCATAATAATAGTACAATCATCATTATCATTATTCATCATTATCAGTCATCATCTTCGTCTTCGTCTTCTTTTTCATCGTCGTCATCATCATCATCATCATCATCATCATCATCATCATCATCATCATCATCATCCTTATTATGTAATAGATACAGTTGTCATTGCAGCAGTGATATCAAAGTAGGAGTAGTGTCACAAGTCCAACTTGAAATAGAGGGACCATCATTGATGGAACTTAGCTTGTAGGCCTCATAGAAATATTGACATGGTTACAAAATTACATCAAATGAACATAAGAAAATGATGTTGTAATCATCATTTCATCAATTATATCTAAATATAATGCATTTTGAAAGTACATTCTACTGCTTATTGAATTAAATGTCTATACTCTTTAACGTTCTTGTTGGTACTATGCGATATAAGTCAATTTAAATGGCATGACCTTTAATTTTCATTACATTCATTAGCAACGCTCAACAAGAGGCTATGAAATGTTGCAAATATGTCAAAATTCAATAAAACCAAGCTTCTGTTCTATAAATAGGCCAGCGATAAATACTGTCGTGCAGATTTAATAAGGTTTTGAATGTAACGAAAATACAATTTACGACTTTTCACTGAAGAACAAATATTCTTGTCAGTTTTCATTTCAACCAGTTTTCAGATTTCAGATCCATCTGGTTTATTTGTTGAATAAGATCTAATTAATACGTCATTTGAATTTCTTGCAATTTCACCATGTGCTAATTTTAGTGGCATTTATTTATTTTTTAATGAGGTGCCAAATAAAGTCATGTGGTATCTGTCGTTTTCCTGTTTGATATTGGTCTTAAATTTTTACACCGATACGATGAGGTAGCTGTGTAGCAAATGTGGCACTGCATTAAAAAGAAGAAAGGACATGCAAAATTATCACATTGCAAAATAAGTGGACTGTATGTGAATGTAAAACATCATTTTTAGTATTTTGGGTTTGGTGTACATTTCAGAATTATAGTATTTGAAACGATTTGACAATTTCAGCGTGGTTTTCAAAAACGCCATCAGGTTCAATCACGTTCATCCGCTTAAGATCCCATTGTGTAATTAATTAAGCATAAAAATAATAGATGAATAAAAAAAAGATCGTGTTTTATTCTCGAAGGTGCTAAAAGTGTTGCGATGTTCTTTCACGTGACAATGTGTGACATTGACCGTGACATTACACATTAATAAATGTGTGGTTTTGCGGTTACCGGGAGCAGCAAAATCAAGGGGGTATTTCCCCCTGCGAATCTGCTAGACCACAGCAATGCATTTCGTTATCTTGAAGTCCACAGTACGTGAGGTTGGTCTATGGCGGATCTGTCGAGATATCTCCATGCAACCCAGGGTCTGATTCGTCAAATCCGTGTATCAGATCTAAAATTGTTTTGGCAAAGCCACCAGACAATATGTGCAGACATGATTAGGGCCCATCGGCTATCGTCTTTACACGTCACACACGTGTGAGAATTAAGAAACAAGTGGCACGATGTCGGTGTCGATATTTGATTTCAAATATGGGCAGAATGTCAGAGGCCCGACGCATCTTGGGCCGCGCCCCTGCTGCAAATGTGGAGCTTTCTTCACAGACCTCGTTACGCCACTAATAGTGTTTGACATTCCTGTAATTGTTCCGGATTGATACGTCATGCCAATGATCTAACGGAACGTGAAATTCTGCTACGGTTTCTTGAGAAAGAGAAATAAAAGTTATTTTGAAATAATGTTGAGGAGGAGGAGGAGAAGGGGAAACTGAAAGGGGTGCGCGGTTGGTTGGTCGGTGGACGTCGGTCTCAAAAATCATGCGAGATTCCAATTTGACTCGCCACCTAATCACGTGATGACTGTGAGTTTAATTTAGACTCGACGCCTCGCGAAATCTTATCGCATCATCTCGATTCGAACAAAAATAAGACATCTTCACCCTTATATTGATGATTTCTTGTAATCGAATTAAACACATTTTTCTGATTTCGATTTTTTTTTCCACAAGATGCTCGAACATATGTTGATGGTTAATGGAATGTGATTTAAAGGTTGTTGCTAAATACGACGTCTTATAATGAAACTGCCGTATAGTTACACGCTTTATTTTGGTAATTACCAAACGGTTTATGACTTTTCATAATCATTATCTATTCGATCAACGGATGTCTTCGCGTTAAATCTTTCAGTAATCTTTTTGTACACACTACAATCGTATTTGACGAAAATCTAGTGACACAAGTTTATGTAAGTATACATTTAAAAAAAAATCATTGTGTTCAAATAATTATTGTGGACTTGTTAGTTACGTTCCATTGTAAAAGGGAATTTATTTTAATATGTTTTAAAAGTACAAACAATGCGTTTTTTTTACTTTGATGCAATAGAAAAAACACATGATTATTCAATCTTACGCATATCTTGCCATTTGAATACAATGAATGTATTTGTTTAATGGTATTTCGGGGATATCATCTGCCGACCCCACTAATGATGACATCTTTCGCGCATTGTGATGTATTTTACTTCTCATTTTTTCAATTTACAATGCTACTTTTCAAGAGAATTTTAATTCATATGTGTGGTTACTTGTTAAGAAATTACCTGTGGCGTGAAGGATATGATGTTGTGACAAAACTCATATTATAGTTGAAACAATAAACGCGAAGCAATTTCGAATGCAAGAACAATGCTCACAGAAAGTGATTACTGAAAGTTTGAGAAAAATTGGACCTATATACTTTAAGCTGATTTTATGAGAACCCGAATTGGCAAGTCTGGTAAACTATGAAATGCTTTCCTCATCTTATAGCATTTTAATAACTTATAGAATAGAAAGAAATCTTATTGACTGTCAGGGATAAACAGTTTCGTTTTTGTGATAATGAATATATACTGTTTATATTCTTTATTTTTCATGAAGTGTGTCTACTCCCTTCATGAAAAAAATGAACAAAGAAGCTATATAACCCGTGAATGTCGTCCAGAAATCGCCTAGTTGTCAATGTCAGATTACCACAATACTCTTTATTAAATGATCGTCGTAATTTAACAACTCTGTCAATTCCTATTATATTTCTCAATGCATCCTCATCTTTTTTTTTGTTATTACGAACTGAGTAAATGCCTGCTGTGATATTCTCTCTTTTATTCCGAGGATATAATTTCATATTTGTATTTATTATTGTAATTTTGTAGCTTTCTCAGCGCTTGTTTTCTCATACTTTGTAATTTCCCCTGTTTTTACAGGTTTACTAGATGACTGTTCATGTGGCTCTCTATCCGACGGTAACGGGATAATTTCAGCCAATTAAAAAACGAGACGCTGCAGTCGAACTTTTCTGTTACATTCAGGGAATGTAATTTCAGACTTGTACTAATTGTAAGTTTGTACGTTTCATAACGCTTGTTTTCTCATACTTTATATTTCCTCATTTTACAGGTTTACTAGATGACGGTTCGTGTGGCTCTTTATCCGACAGTAACGGGATTATCTCAGCCAAATCAAAACGGCAACGTCGCAATCGAACGACGTTTACGACGTCACAGCTTGACGCACTCGAGAAGGTGTTCGAGAGGACCCACTACCCAGACGCTTTTCTGCGGGAAGAGCTGGCCAAGAAAGTCGATCTTACGGAGGCCAGGGTACAGGTACGTCTTACGAGAAATATCGAAGATTTTTCTGTCATAATTTATTGTCAAACACCTTACAAATCATATATGACACAACCAGAAATTTCTAGGCTACTGTCTGCTAAGTTGCAGAATAGTACACGACTTGAAATTACAAAGAAAGAACAACAGTAAGAAAAAAGATCCATTATAATTTTACAAGACGTACTGTACAGAGACGTTTTACATGTAACATAACGAAAATGACACAAGCATACCACATCAAACGATAAAGAAAACATAAATACTATAGTAAGTTTCGAATTCCTATTATTTTCAATATAGTCTTATACAAATTATTACTGCTACTGTTATTACTGATCTCTACATCACGTGAAATAGAAGCACTGTAATTACATTTGTAATTACCATTATTTACATTATATACAATTTATCATCGTCATTGTCATCATTAGATTTGATGAATTAAAGATATGAGTTGGTGTTCATGTTCTGCTTTAAGATTTGATTGTCTCTCTACTGTTTTTATACATTAATTTACTCCCGTTAATTGTTCTATCACCATCACCTCCACTACCACCATAATCGCTATCACCGCCAACGCTACAATAGCCATGCACAGGCACCACCACCATCGCAATTAAAAACAATTCATTTACAATCTATACTGCCACCACCACCACCACCACCACCACTACAATTCCAACCACTTCATTTACCACAACAACTACCACCACTACCACCATCGCCATGACAACAGCCACTGTATCACCATAAATAGTATCTCTCCTCGTCTTCCTCCTCGTCCTTCTCCTCCTCCTCCTCCTCCTCCTACTCCTTCTTCTTCTTCTTCTTTTTCTTCTTCTTCTTCTTCTTCTTCTTCTTCTTCTTCTTTTTCCTCCTCTTCCTCTTCTTCTCCATCTTCTTCTTGTCTTATTTGTTAATTTACTACTACAGTACTTCTACTACCATTACTATACTACTATACTGCTACTATTATGCTACTATGGACCCTACTCATGATACTACTATCACAATAACATTCAGCAACTACTACAACTGCTGCTACTACTGCTGCTACTACTACTACTACTACTACTACTACTACTACTACTACTACTACTACTACTTCTTCTTCTTCTTCTTCTTCTTCTACTACTACTACTACTACTACTACTACTACTACTACTTCTTCTTCTTTACTACTACTACTACTACTACTACTACTACTACTACTACTACTACTACTACTACTACTGCGACGACGACGACGATAACTACAATTACGAATACCACCACTACCACCAAGCGACAACGACGACGATAACTACAATTACGAATACCACCACTACCACCACTATACTGTTGTTTCCACTTATACTACCAATGCGATATATTTAACACAGCTATAGGTATTCAATACCATCAGCATTATCTGCTTTATTAGGTTCCTCTTTTCCGCCATCTCCTTAATATTATTTTAGTCGTCTTTTCTTCTTGTAAACAGTCTATTTGAAATTATTTCGCAAAAATGATGCCGAATTTCAATTCACTTTTCATCATTCTGTATTAAAATATACGTATCATAGCAAATTTCCATGCAGTTTCGAAATCGGAGTTATGGATGTGGTATGAGTTTGTGTGGGTAAGGATAAAATCGAGTCGACTTCCATGAACTTTAAACAGATTGTAGGGCAATGAATCATGATTTATTAATACATTTCTGCAACAAGATATGTAAACATGACCATTCTGTGTGCATTGTACAAGCCTGTCTTAGGCTATAGCTACGTTGTAAAGTCACATCATCCAATGAAAGAAAGTTCACCCGCTGTAGACTAACCGCAAAGGACTAGAGGGAACGATCGTTATCAGGTGAGGTTCGTTTACAGCTTATTTTAGAGTTATATCGTCTGCGGATCTTTAGAAAGCTACTACATACGTATCAATAAATTTAAAATTAAATACTTAAAACAAAGTCACGAAGGATTCGGCATAGTCTGTAATATATTTGCCATCGAATGGTACATCATAACATTGGAAATAAAACCCTTTGCGTAGAATAAAACTGACAAGCTGTACATCGTTATTGTGACATGCGCTAAACCTAAAGTAATACTGAGTGTATCTGATGTGACGCTGATCCTGTTCAGTAAGAGCGTAACCATTCGGATAGGAAATATTTTTCCATTCTTCGGAAATCCATGGGTGTATGCAAGGGTGGTGAGGGTCGTACTACCCCTTACCAAATTTTCAAAGGTCTACATTTTGTTCAAAAGACATTTATTCTAGGACTTTTTTTACATCTCACTGTTATTTAATTGTGAAAAGGTCCAAAATTATGATCCCGACCACTCAGTATTGACAGTTGATCACATCATCTTGCTGCAATTTCATTGTAAAAAGGTCCAAAAAATATAATTACGACTCCCCTCAAAAATTCTGGATACACTTCTAAAATCACGTTTATGATTTTTTTTTCAGTATTTCTTATTTTATTCAAGTTGATTGAAAGTTGGTTTCCAAAGAAATAATATTTCTGAAATGAAATGAAATGAAATGAACGAAATGAATGAAATGAATGAAGTGAAATGAAATGAAATGAAATGAAATGAAATGAAATGAAATGAAATGAAATGAAATTGTAAACTGAGATGGTGGTTAGATTTTAAGATTTTATTCAATATTTTTATTTTATTCAAGTTGATTGAAAGTTGGTTTCAAAGAAATAATATTTCTGAAATGAAATGAAATGAAACAAAATGAAATGAAATCAAATTGTAAACTGAGATGGTGGTTAGTTTCTATAAATGGAAAATCTTAGAAACGACTGGAGAATGCTGAATAACGTCTCCCGAATTTCATTTCGTTCATGGATTGCATTTTTTTTTAGCAGGAAACCATGACAACTAAAGATTTCATTCATTGTCATTATACGGTACACTGTGATATCCTCCACAACATACAAAAAAAGAAAAAACCTCACAGCATTGATGAACAGGTCACTTAACTTTCGGATGTATCAAATTGTCCATCACTGAACAATCACACTCAACTTCTTAATCAGATTTACAAAATTTATATCAATGTTTTAACTAACTAAAGTCTAGACAAAAATTAAATGATTAAATCGGGCAAATCAATACGGACAATGTACACGTATTATTAGCATTATCAGGATTATTGTAAAATTACAATGAAACTTCGTTCTCGTCCAAAAAAAAATACGAAGAAAATTAATGATAACCACTGGATACCTGCAAATGCAAGAGACGTTGGGACGAAATTTTCTGACATGACTGATCTGTTTTTCTTCTGAGCCGAATGCCGTTAATACTTTAGTTGTCTCACGAGGATAATTAAGGAGAGAAAAAAAATCTTGCCCAAGTTAACGAAGCCCACCCATTAAACCAAGGTTGCTCTTTAAAAATTGACTATTCTCTTAACATAAATGACCGCAGAATTCAAATTTATAACAACGACGAAAAAAAAATAGCTTGCGAAAGTCCAAACAACGTCAAAACTTTTAAGGGTTTGCCCATAGGCAAACATGTAAAAAAAAATAAACGATGTATGAAATGATGTAGATAAGCGAATAGAATAAAGGCAGGAAGTCTTTTTTGAATGCCTAAAAATCAACATTGTATACTATGTCACGGAGTTGATTCCCACTCCTTAAAGGTTAGTGACATGATTGGGAACACTTGAAAATGCCTCAAGAACCAAATGAGTTGAAATATACACCAACTATACACTAGCAGGAGTGGATCTCCCACCTGGGAGTATTTGTCTGTAATGTGTTTACTTAAGGAGAATCAAGCATAAACATAGGAGTATCTTATTTTTTTCCGGGGACGATAAAAATAAGCCCCATAGAGAGCCACACAGCAGGTTTCCGTGCTACGAGTGATGTTGACATTGTTTATTTTAGAATGAGTCAACGTTTGACTACAAGATTTTCACAGGAGAATCCTTGCATAGTTTACTTGATTCTAGAGTAGTTTCAGCCCAAGTTGAGGACTACTCCCAATCATGTAATTTACCTTTAAGGAATGTAATTAGGGATTACTCCTTTTGGAGCTAAATTTCGGAACCAACATGAGAGTGGAAAAAAGACCTAATTTAGCTCCAAAACGACGGATTTTTTTTCCACTCTCTTAAAATTTTGGCTCCGAAATTTAGCTCCAAAAGGAGTGGTTCCTATCTAATCACACTCCTTAAGGAGTGGGAATTAGCTCCGTGACATTTAGAGAGTAAATACACTGGTATATAGAAGAAAATACCATCTAAGAACCTTTAGCATAATGTTGGAGCTGGAAACTCAGTTATAGTGGAAATACAGTGACCGGTTAGTCTTTAATTTGAATTATTGTCTCATAGAGACAAACATTCCAAACATAGAACACGCACTAAACGCAACACGACAATTTTAAATCAAATATATAGTTATTCAAAAGACACAAGAAAAACAGAACAAAAAGAAATAGATCTTGTACGTATCAAAAACGAATTTCAAGTACATGATCATTTTTGCCAGCATGTCCTATGTTTTTTTTCTTCAAATTCTACTGATCTCCAGATTTCACTGACATGTAGTCCTTCATAAATAGCCTAAGGTTATGAGTGATGTTTTGCTGTGCTGCGGGAGCGGTGCAAATGACATTCCCTGCATTTAATATATGATGTCTTGACCTTGGATGGAGTGTATGCTCGATCCCAGGGCGGAAGTTATTGCCAATTTGGTAAGATAACAAGGATTAGAGTCACATCCGAACGCTTACCTAGGATTTCATGGTCGGTGGACGGGATCATACATGTGATACCACGAGACCTGGACGTCAAATTAACCCACTGTCATGTACAAGTGACATTTCTGCTTCCATGTAATGAAATGATAATGCCTTTCTCGTTTTAAAGGTATTGGCTAACATTTTCCACAGTTAAAAAAATCGGAGCTACGTGATTCCCCATGCTACCATTGTCTTTGATAAGGTCTAAAAATGAAGCCCTGAAAAAATTGTATTTCAAAATGATTATTTAGTGCTTTAAAAAAGTTAAAATCGTAAGTTGATCGGATTCACCCGCACATTTTCTCTCATAGACTTACTGTGTGTACACCTACGCTATTTAAACTCGCCCCGAGTTTTAATTGTTTATTCATGCATAACTTGCCATTGGCAGTGTAACTTTCCAAACTTTTTTTATTCTAGGATGTTTATTTCTCCATATGAACACTACTATATAGTTCAGGTATCAAAATTTGACAATTTTTTATATTGAAGCTCCACAATGTTAGCCTATCACTTTAAGTACAAATATCACGTGAAAGATTCTATGGAGTTTTGCTGCAATGGTATTGAGACAGTTAAAGCCACGGGCTAACAATGACTACAGTTTTAAAAAATGTGAGGTACATAATTCCTATTATAATTGCAATTTTTAATTCTAATTCCAATTCCAATTCAGAATTTAATTCCAATTCCAATTCCAATTTTAATCCACATTCTAATTGTAATTCAAATTTCAATTTTAAATTTGATTCTCACTCCAATTCCAATTCTAGTTTTAAATCCAACTCTAATTTCACTTACAATTTCAATTTTAATTCAAATTCCCAATTAAATTCTAATTCCAATTCCAATCTCTATATTATTGCCAATCCCAATTCCAATCTTAATCCCAATCCCAATTCCAATTCCAATTCAAAATAAATTTAATTCCAATTCCAATTTCGATTTTAACCCACATTGTAATTATAATTCCAATTCCAATTTTAAATCCAATTCCAATTCTAATCTTAATCCCAAATTCAATTTCAGTTTCAATTCCAATTTTGACTCCAATTCAATACCACTTCCAAATCCAAGTTTCATTCCAATTCCAAATTAAATACTAATTGTAATGCCAATCCTAATTCAAATTCCATTTCAAATTGCAATTCCAATCCCAATTGCAATGCTCCTGTGTGTTCAACTGGACCGAAAGTTCAATTACAATTATTCGAACATTTGTAATAAATTTCAGTAACAAATTTTAATTACCAATTCCTGGTCGACCTGACATTCGCACTTTACTCCTATTAACAGAATAATCTCAAAAGTACAGTGTAAATTTCTATAGGACACAAAGAAAACAAATAGGCCTACATCTTGTATGAATAAAAAATCTATTTCAAGTAAATGAACGTTTTTGCCAGCATGTCTTACTTTTTTTGAAAACCTTCACTGACATAATATGGTCAATAGAAAACACACACACACAAACCCTATTGTTGGCAAATATACCGAAACGTTTCCAAAGGCAAAGGTAAAACAATTTTTCCTAGTTTAAACAAATTCCCTTCACAAATCAAAAAATATTTATGCTAGGGGAATCATAATCTTTATCGAAAGAAAATTTAACGACTCTCCAATGTAAAGTTGTGCTTTCTTCGGGCACTCGCGGTGTATATTATCACAATACAGTCTTATTCTTTATACTTTCGTGCTTGTTTCAAAAGGGGTATATTTCGTGAAGTATTGACGTATGATGTGTTCATTTTTATTTCGGTTGTTTTCGCCCAAAGACGAGTGTTTAGTGTCACAACAGCCATTCATTTCTGCGCATTGTGATTGCCAGCTTGACTGCTTGACACGTGAGAAACAATTAAATCATCCGAATTGTACTTCGGGGAGAAATTAAACCAACTGAAAAGGTTCATAATTTTTCCGCATCTACCCTGCAGGCCGCGGGATATAGGAATCCCCGGAGTGTAGTACAAAAGTGATTATTATGGACAGATTAAACCAATATTTAAACTGAT
Organism: Eucidaris tribuloides; assembly: GCA_001188425.1. NCBI lineage: Eukaryota > Metazoa > Echinodermata > Echinoidea > Cidaroida > Cidaridae > Eucidaris > Eucidaris tribuloides. Next base: position 40,512 of record JZLH01S0570565.1, read on the forward strand.
CCACCCCCTCGACTCTAAAACATATATAAGCACGTACATATTCTACGTACATTCCTACGTATAGATTTTATATGTGGGGTGTAATACAAAAGTGATTATATGTACAAAGTAAAGCAATATTTGTGTTCATATACATACATGAATCTGATATGCGGTCATACAATATATATTTATGTCCAACACATTCAAACATACACACATACAGACATACATGTGCATTTATAAATAGACATTCAGGCAGACACATACAGGCGGCTGTGTACAGCCTTGCAGTCACACACAGGCACAGACAGACCTTTGTGGTAGGGTCCATGGACAGACAAACACAAACATACACACACACACGCACGCACACTCACGCACACAAACACAAACACAGACACACACACATGCACACACACACACACACACACACACACACACACACACACACACACACACACACACACACACACACACACACACACACACACACACACACACACACACACACACACACACACACACACACACACACACACACACACACACACACACACACACACACACACACACACACACACACACACACACACACACACACACACACACACACACACACACACACACACACACACACACACACACACACACACACACACACACACACACACACACACACACACACACACACACACACATCCATCCATAAAAGAAACAAACCACAAACCAAGAGAGGAGGTGGGTTGTTTAAATATACCAGACTACCCACAAGTCGTTTATTTGAACGTTGCAAGGGTCAGGTGATAAAACAACGGAGCTTATTAATTGAAAAACACAACACCCGGGTAAATTTACGACTCCTCGGCGACCCGCTCGTGAAATACACCGGTCGACTCTCGGTCGAACAGGCCACTTTGTGACGAAAGAAAAGGCGCGCGACTTGTGCAGGTAGTTTTAACAGGCCTCTTTGGGGAACGAAAAAAAAAGGGGGTATACGAAGATTATGTCGTAAATTTACACAAATATAATCACCAGTATAGGTTTAAAGACACTGCCTTTGACACTGTCTTTAATTCGTGATGAGACTGTGCAGCAACACCATGTAAAGAAAATAAGCCAAAAGTGAAAGTTAATTTGGACAAGAAGTCATATCGTCAGGTCAAGTTTTTATGCATTTTGATTTGCCGAATAAATAATGATAATGATGATAATGATGATAATCATCATCATCATCATCATCATCATCATCATCATCATCATCATAATAATAATAATAATAATAATAATAATAATAATAATAATATCAATAAATAATACTTAATAACACGAAATTTGTATTAATAACATCTGTATTGATGCTACATAAAATTAAATTTTTGGTCACTTCGTATTTGCTTTGTATAAAAGATGATCAAAAAGTATTCTTTAATGATAATAATAATAATAATAATAATAATAATGATCATCATCATCATCATCATCATAATAATAATAATAATAATACTTAACCTGCCTTTTGTATGAATCTGAGAAAATAAGGAAAAGAGAATCTACGTTATCGTGTTGCATATAATACGTAGGGAAATAATTTGAATGGATACTATGTTTAAATACTATTATCATTTTTTACTCAAAACTGATACAAAATACAATAAAATACAATATTTAAGCACAATATCAAACATTTATAGAATTAGCGTGGGTCATATTTGATTGGAAATATGTTGCAAGCATAAATCTATATTTCATATTACCTATAGTTTCACTATTTTGATGTTTAATTTGCATTTGATAATAGACATTGCATTTGCATAGTTCAATTATTTCAGTGTTTTCTTGTAAAATACATTTTGCACATGATCCTACGTATAACCGGTGACGAGTTTTAAGATATTTCAAAAGACTTCACATTTCCTTATATTTCTATCGAGTACACAAGCACATATATCTCAATATATATATATCTCAATAAGACGCTAGTGTAAACAGAGTAAGTGCAGCTTAATTAAAGTACAGGTACTTCATAATGTAATCATGACGAACAAAATTTAATAATGACCTTCAGGATATGTCGGAACACGACCGTACACCTTATAAATCCGCTACGCTATTTTGGAGCAGATAGTTAAACATCATATTAAAATGGTTAATAATTGAATGTGTACGCTTATTAAAACAGCCGTACAAACATTTATTATTCCATACTTATTTCAAGTCTTTAATCATGCAAAGATAATGAGCAAACGATTTCGAAGAAAAAATATGTTTAGTTACAATGAATTATGAGTAGAAATATTTATTTTTAATAAACCTTCATAACATTTTTGTTATGACACAAAACATGTTTTTATTTGTCAATATTTTAGTAAAAAATTTTTTGTTTTTGTTTTGATGTTCTTTGTTATATTTTATAATTTAACATTTTTGTTATGTAATATTCTCATAGAAAAGGTTAATTAATCGTAGGCGTATCGCTAATATTGTTTCATTCTACATGATTATTTTAATCAATCTCATATTGCCTATTTGGGAAGCAATGACGTTCTGAGAAAAAGGAACATTAAATTGTTTATTATACGCCATCTACAGAACTGGTGTAAATTCATATTAAATGAAATAATCATGTATTTTTCACTTGTAAGCATAGATAATAATATAATTGATAAACGCTTAATTCCTTTATTCTATTAGTCAGTCTGCGCCTTTGAAAGGCTTGTGCATGTCAATAATGCAAAGGCATTCTCCACATAGTTTTTCGATGATGTCATGAAAAAATGAGTTATTGTCATCTACTCTAGTTTCGCTGCCTCTTCTTTGTTTTGTTTCACAAATTTTATCAGGCCCTGTCTGGCTTTCGCTCAACGCAACACCGCGCCAAAAAAATGCCGCTCGTTTCTGGTGTTTCGAGCACTCGTGAGATCACGCGGTCTGACCGGGGTAGAGTGCCACACAAAACACGATACGCACACACGCCGTGTCACAACCTCAGTCTGTTTGGAAACTTTCCCACAATAAATTATGAAAAGTATTCCCAAACGTACGAAATTACATTCCGGCAAATCGAGTAAACATAAATTCTCGGGTTTCATATACTGTACCGACATGTTGTGCCAGGTTCCACCACGAATATGATGAATAACTGTGTGTGTATCTAATCCATTGTTTTCCAAGTGGTTGACGAAAGTATAAATATACATTTGTACGTAAAATAGAGCAAATCTTCAGAAATGAATTTAAATGCTGCACTCACAATATGCTTTCCTCTCCGTATTCGACATGTATGATGCTGGTTATTAGCAAACCGCTTTCATATTACTGATTAACTGTATTTTGTGTTGTAAATAAGTGATATCCTACATGAACATTTTCCAAGTGTTGAGCAAGTGTACTCTTATTATTCTTTCATTTATGCGGAGTGGGTTTAATTAAAGTATGGTACATTTTGTTTTCACAAATAATGACCTGAAGTGGAGATTTCCAAAGAAATATATTGTCTGACTCTGAAGTCTAAACTATGTGTGAGTGTCTTCAATAAGAACTGTCATAATGAGAATTTTCATTATGTCCGCGTACGACTATATTTAGTATAGAAGAGATGCATGCGTTTTGGGGATTACTGATACTTCAAATTTTTCTCAGCAATAATGTCAGATATTAATATCAATGGACTGGAGTTGCTAATTCAAACGTGTTATCTTACACATGGACAGACAAAATCATGTAACACAACCAGCTGATATACTAGGTGTTAAAAATAATATTTGTTAATTTTGAAAATTAATAACACAAAAACTGCACAACAGATTATACTGGCATTGAGTATAGTTACAGCATAATAGTGAACATTTTTGTTTTAGGTGGTTTGAAGACGATATCAATAATCAGTTTCATGTAATTCATGCTTTTTTTAAAAAGTTAAGAGTTCAGATTTTGCTCAAAATCCAACTCCCTGTACAAAATTTGAAACTGTACAGAAATCAAATGGTGTGTGTGTGAGTGTGTGTCTAGTCCCCACACAATAGCATTAGACAATGGCTATGGATAGTGAATAAAGTCTAGCAGGCTACTTACTAATGAATATTAATAAAGCATTTATCTAGCCCGGCTGAAGTGAGAGATTAGCATACCAATGTTCCTACCGTGCGATGTTCACCGCCATTGTCTATTGTGTGGGGACTAAACAAACACTCTCACACACACCATTTGATTTCTGTACAGTTTCAATTTTGTACAGGGGGTTGGATATTGAGCAAAATCTGAATCCTAACTTTTTAAACAAGCATGAATTACATTAAACTCATTATTGATATTATATTCAAACCACCTCAAACAAAATGTTCACTATTTTGCTGTAACTATACTCAATGCCAGTATAATCTGTTGTACAGTTTTTGTGTTATTAATTTTCAAAATTAACAAATATTGTTAACACTTTATGTATCTAGGAATGGTCGTGATTACTTTCAATTTACTATCTGCATGCCGCAACTGGAATATTTCTGTCGATCTACGGGCATCGAAAACATTTTGAGAATGGAATTTATTTCCTTATACGTCCCGATACTAGGGAGCATCTTGACATGTTGTATAGCGACCGACTCTTGGAGTACAAATCACAGAGTATAAAACACGTTATTCCGTGTAAGTGGATATAACTTGTATTCATTGTGAGGGAAGTTCGAACATTTCAGTCTATGAGGAAAAAGGTTTTTTTATACACTTTGAATCTGAATGTTTTTCCCTTCTTTCTACTATTAATCCTGCATTTAGGCCTACATAATAAACTGATCATCTACCAATTACATTTTTGCATTCAGCAATGTATTTCATATGTATATGCAATTCTTTTTTACATGATACACAAAAACAATACTGAAATCACCCATGTTATATGTTGTTTCAACCGTTTCCATATAGGCCTACATCCCGGCCTACATGTATGTGAGGCTTCGAAGGGACGTAGGTTGGCAATAAAAAATTGATGAAGGGAACTAATGCCCCATTGTTCCAACACCACACTCGTTTGACGTCCTTGAGGTATAGATAATTGTGCCAAGACGGTATCAACTGTCGGTGGTGTGAAAATGAACCAGATAATAATTGTTACGTGCCATCTCACGACTGTCATAAAGGAACCGCCACATAAATAACATTTAAGTCTCATTATCTTAACTCTTTCGAGATTTATTTTGTAGTTTCAGTGGTTTTATATATGTATAGTTTCGTGAAGCACTGAAATTTACCTTTGATACTGGTGTAAAGTGATTGGTGAAATACCTGCTAATTTACAATCTACATTAGATAAGGAATGGAGAGCTACTTATCTTCACTACAAAATCTGGGATGTTAAGTATAACTCCCGCGGTGTTGCTCAACAATGTAGATATGAGATGTGGTGTTAATTTTTAACACTACTTAAACACTACAATAATCATATCAACCACCAAGAGTATTAACTTATACACCAAGGGTGTTAGAATTAACACCATTCTCGTATCTACATGGATAACACCCCTGCGTGTTACATGTAGATTAAACACTGGAGTTTTTGTAGGTTTTTATTACTATTCTTTGTATTTTAATGTTTGTTCATGTTCTTTTATTTTTTCCCCTCCATATTAGGTGTGGTTTCAAAACAGGAGAGCCAAATTCCGCAGAAACGAGAGAAGTCTCCAGGCCGCAAAAGCTGCCGCAGCCCGCCGAAGACCCTTTAACGGAGTCAACGTCGAACAGCCCGTCGCACCACGGCCGTGCCCGACGACGACAGAGCTAAGCACCACATGGAACTCGGCCGCCGCCGCAGCGGCCTCGTATGGGAGACTAGCCGGCGTCATGTCGCAGGCAGCCGCCGGTCACATGTCGATGATGAACATGAACGCTCTGGAAAATGGCGGCCTGAGCTCGAGCTGGGCAAATCTAAGATTAAAGGCCCGGGAGTATAGCATGCAACAAATTCCATTACTTTAAGGAATAGTCGTAAATCCTAGAAGAAATGTTTCCAAAATGAGACATCTATATATTATAGTTCTCCCTGCATTTTCAGACAACGTATTTGTGGACCAATAATCCGACTCCATTTGTTGCCCACCGTCCCCGCTACATCACATAGTGGCAACCGCCGCAAACATCATCTTACACGGACGCATGTGACGCCAACAACATCGCGTTACGGACGTGCTGGGAAGAGTACGATAGTTCAAACTACTCGCCTGCTATTTCGTCTGTGAGTAAATCTTGCTTTTAGCCTCCGTCAGACGTTCTTCAGCTTTTATAAAGCTGGTTGTAAATAAAATGAACTCTCTAAAATGGAGTTTTATTGTAATGTTCACTGACAGCTCGGATGTACGGTTCCCGCGCAAATGGAAATTTCGATTGTGGTGATGCCGTCTGTCCACAAGGTGCATGATGGGAACTCTTTAGGATTGCACCAGACAAATCGAATCTGTCCAAAACTTTTATGAAAATTACAGGTGAATAAATTGTAACTTGTTATTAATTAATAGAGTTCATGGAGTGCAAAATATGTTAACTGTTGGCATTTTCGTTAAAGAGAGAAGTTGAAATCGTAGACAGGCAAATGAAAGTATTTTGCCTGCTTTGGTTTTCGTAGCAGATCAGTGGTCATGGATGACTAACGCCCGCATGGTCAGAGTCTAGCAAATTTCTTAGCAGACACACATTATCGTGAAGCGCAGACAGGATTGCTTTTCAAATTCGATTCCTTGATTCTGACATGGTAAGAGCAACAAACTAGTCAACATTATTATACGTCACCGAGAGTCTATGAAAGTTTCATGTAATGGTGGATTTTTTAGGGGGATGTCGCGCACATGATAAGGAATAAGGGTGCAACTGGGGTGCATAAATATCCCAATATCAGCACCTTAGTAATTCTTCACCCTTCAGGGTGCATTTTAACCCTCTGCACCCCTGTTGGTTCAAACTCGAACCTCTAATGGTGCAATGTGCTAGACGTGCGCCCCCAAGTGCTTCAAAAGAAGGGTGCTGATACTGGGACTATTTGTACACCACCATTTCTTAGTGTTCACCTTTTCCTCCACGGGCTCAAAATCCATATTCTAATGGTGGAAAGAAAATAAATAGAAACAATTCACTTATTGCCATCAAATCCCAAAACTAGGTGGTGCTAATGGTAATACTTTACTATTTTAAACAATATTTTCCTCCTAAGTGTGGGAAGGGGTGGACTTTTGTATCCCATCACTGAAACCGCCACGGCAATTGTTCCTAGACGCTATAGCATGTCTCACAGCCAATTTTTTTGTTTTTAGGTAAATGTGGAATGTTTTTTTTAATAAGTATTTTGTTCAAATTTCACATGGAGCACAAGAACACACTTAATTACCAGCGAACCATCAGGCGTGCTTATCTTGCGTATACCGATGTTTTGGAGATACGCGATGCAACGATTCTAGTGTGTTTACATAATGCGGTAATTAATAGAGCAGAAATATAACCCCGTCAATAGATTCATATTATCCAATTTTTTTTCTTGGGGGAGGGGTGATTATGTTTAGTGTTATGTTTAACTCTTTACACGCTGAATTTATTTTGAGGGGATGATAATGATTATAATAATTGTTCTTTTCACAATTGTTCTTTTTCACATTTTCTTTCAATTTCGCTGTCCTTTTTGTGGTATTTTAAAATAGTAATTTTTCTATAGGTGTTACTGAAGCAAACTAGCTATTTTTTCAGTGTCTCCTGTGCAAAAGTGAAGAAAAATATAATTATTACGATTGTTCAATTTAATTGTACGAATGTACAAAATCGACTCTTTAGCGTGTAAAGGGTTAAGAAACATTTTAAACCAGAAAGCATGCATCATGGCGGTATACAAGAGCCTCTTCGCGCATGCATAATCATAATTTTGACTGCGTATAAAAAGTGCAAGAAACTAACCCGTTATTAAAAGCGTGGCACCAGTATAACTCAGCCAGGTTCTGTATTGGCAATATCCTCCTTCATGTGGTAGGGAAGGGAAAAAAGTTCATTTACTACATAATGACGTCACCGAAAAATACTCGTCGAGAGATAGAAACGCCACATTTTCGGCTGGTCTTAACATTATGATCTAAGAGGCTGCGAACGGGCCGGTGTGTTTGTGCGCGATGCCAGCGCTTTGAAATCACCCGCTGTTTTCTAATTGTCAAAAAATCTCCGCATGCGATTTTTTAATATCAGTGATGTTGTACAGGCCATCGTGCAAGGTTGATCATAAAAACAGTCGATTGCGAATTTTTAAGATGAAAAGCAGACATTTTTCATATGATTTTACACATATTTTATGAAAAAATGCCACAAAGCTGAAGTATACGTGTATGTGGTTTTCACGATTACGGTTACTGTATCCCTTTAAGTATATTTTGGGGGGAAATTATTATATTGATTAAAGGGGGAAGGCCAAGTGAAGAAAAGACGAATCTTTGACACATAGGCATACATTATGAAATATTTTGGATCTAAATTAATATTTAGACCTTCCAATCAATAACCTTTTCTTCTCGACTCTGATAATACATCAGATCGTGCAGAATTGTAAAAGCAAGGTTCAAAAGACCAAAGATGATGGCCATAATTTGTGTGTCTAAAGGGCTATTTTAAAGTGAAAATCTGAATTAAAATGCAGGAAGAGAGTGAGAGATGTAGGTGGCCTAACTACAATTAAAAGCATTAAACCGCTAATCATGATTTGGTAGTCAAAAGTTGACTTGTTCTAAAATAACTTCCATCAGTATGTCTTGTTACACACAAATCTGTTGTGTAGCTGTCTATGGAATCTATTTATAACGGGGTTCGAGAAAAACAAAATGCTAGTATGCTCATGCTTGATTTGGCTTATTTAAACAAATTCGAGATAAATCCTTCCAGACAGGAGATACACTCCAGTTGGTGTATCTTTGGTATATCTTTCAACCAGTTTGGTTTGAGATGCATTTTTTTGTTTCTCCTAATCATGTCACTACCCTTTAACAA
>JZLH01S0570609.1:17473-34653 GCA_001188425.1 Eucidaris tribuloides
TGGCTGGAAGGATTTGTCTTGAGTTTGTTTACTTTAGGAAAATCAAGCATGAACAGGCCAGGAGTTTAATTCTCTCCAGGCTTGAGAGAATTAAACCCCATGGAAATCTACACTACAGATTTGTCTGTTACAAAGCACACTGTTGGAAGTCATTGAGTTAACTTTTGTTTACAAAATTTTTGTTAGTAGAATTCTTGCATAGTTTACTTGATTCTAGAATAGTTTTTACCCCAAGTTGAGGAGTACCCCCAATCATGTCATTTACCTTTAATTACAACTTGGTTAGTTGATCTATGAAAGTAATTAAGAATGTAGTTGAGAATACAATTGAGCTTCACCTGGTTTAACATTGTGATTAACTGTGCCAGTATATTACACACTGAATATGGATACAAATTGAGGGCACTTTTGTAGGTTTGGAGAACTCTTTTGAATACTGGGGGCTGTATCATCAAGAGCCTCTCTACATTTCATATGCTAAACAAAACAGGCACATGTTACATGCTATCTACAGAAAAAAAGAAAGAAAATGATTTATTATCTAACCTGTTCTAGCAAACCTAGATGTGCACACTCTAAATGGTGGTATTGTGTCCACGCCAATGTTCTGCACTCTGGCCTACAGTATCGTGCTTGCACACACTGTAAACATCTGAAAAATATGTATACAAATAAAATCAAGAGTATGGGGCTTAGCATTATTGGTGAACGAAACAGCTGTACCAAAGCAACAACTCGGACAAAACTGAAGAGTGGATTATTTTGTCAGTTATTTTAAAAGATTGAGGATGAAATCTAGAGTAAAATGAGTAATTATTTTACTTAGTTTACCCCTGCATATCCGATACACATTGATTTTTTTTCTTTGTATAATTTAAATCACAATTGTGAAAATGTAAAGCAACACAAGTCACAACCAAACATCAACTATAAAAGACCCATCCACCCTAACCCCTCATTCACTCACTGCACCCTTACTGTCATTAACTCTTTAAGTGCTTCGTGAGCCAACTGGCACATTTGCAATTGGCACAAATTTCCAAGTATGATAGTTACAATGAATGGTATTACATAATCCGTCTTATCCATTTATGAGCACAATTGACATCCAGCACATATATCACGCACCAAAAGGGGCCAGGTCTTGTGTGCGAGTAGAGCAATAAAATGGTTTTGACCTGACCTTTTGTAAAATAAGTGGCATGGTAAAATTAGACATAAAGCACATAAAAGCACTAAACCCCTCTTTTCAGTTTAATCTTCAGCACTCAGTCTTGCCCCCCCAACCACCCTTTAAATTTGCTAGAAATGGACTTACGGGAGAGATGCAAGACAAGGGATGTAGCAGTGGTGACAGTGGAAGGCTTCTTGCTCCTTGAGGATGATGGCAGCAAAGGGGTCTTCTTTGATAAGGAGTTCTCCTCCCTTGATGTCTCTCTCTGCCTGTATATTCAGTTATGCACACAGATGCATGACAGCTTTTAATCACAAGAAATAGAATTTTAATATAGTTGCAAGGGCAGTGACACGATTGGGAGAAATGAAAAATGCCTCTCCAACTAAACTGGTTGAAAAATATACAATGGATACACCAGCCGGGATATATCTCCTGGCTGGACGGATCTATCTTGAATTTGCTTACTTAAGCCAAATCAAGCATGAACATACTGGCATTTTGTTTCTCTCGAGCCCTGATAGAATTAGATGCCACAGAGAGCTACACAATGAATTTGTCTGTCACAAGGCATACTAATGGAAGTTACTTCAGAATGAGTCAACTTTTGACTACACAATTTTCACAGTAGAATCCTTGCACAGTTTACTTGATTCTAGAATAGTTTCACCCAAGTTGAGGACCACCCTCAATCATGTCATCTACCTTTAATAAACTTACATAATAACAGAAAATTAATAATCCACAATATAATTTCTATTTGTGTGTACAGTTACAGCCCAACAGACCAAAGGTCCTATAAACCAAAGACGGTGGCCATAGTTTGTGCATTTAAAAATCTGCCTGGTAAGGTTGTTTGAATTATACAAACTGAAGCAGAATGAAGGAAGTGAGTGAAAACTGCTGGGTACTTCAACTACAATTAATTACATCAAACCACTACTCACAATTTCAAACCTAGATTTTTGATTTTGTATATCAGAGACATTGTCCACTGGTAACCATACTAATCCTCAGTCTATAGGGACTCCCCTGTGTATGTGCCATACATTTTGTATTGTATTTGTATCTATTCATTTCAACACAGGATAAACACTTTCACTCAGCTTATAAAAAGCTGTGACAAAACAGAAACAATACAACATAATTATCAAAACATATACACAAGAATAGGAAAAGAAAACAAATATATATACCACACTTCCAAATTAATATGAATAGAACAATGAACGAAAATGAGATTGGTTGAACATTAAACTACGTAGAAACACAATTTATACAATGCACCAATATACATGTAGATCAAAACCTTTCAGAAATAAAAGACTACATTGTGGGCAATATACTGAAACAAATCATATGAAGCTAACAATAAATAATTTTGATGACATTAGAAAAAGATGAGACACTAGTGCTCATTTAAATATTTTGCATGCCATATATCTAGGTTAGTTTGGACATGCTATAAAAAAATTGTTCCAATCAGTACACTCATTTAATGGTTCAGTTTTAAAGATATTTTCTGGGGTATATTTTTAGAAACCAAACAAATGAGTGTACTCAATGGAACATGCTTTTATAATTGGGGGGGGGGGGGGGCATGCCCAACATCACCCTGATCCACAGTTGCGATATTTTTGTGACTTTGCTCAAAGAAGAATAGTGTGTAATGATGGATGATTGATAAGATGATTAATGGTCTATTAACCTTTTGGATACAGTGCTAACAGTGTCACATTGGTACCATCATTATATTTCTGCTCACCACAAGGTGCCTGCCTTTGCCTTGCTTCATCTCTCAGTCCTACAGCTGCTGATGCACACGGTATTTTCAGAGAAGTCTCAGCAAGTTCATCTGTGATTTCTCCCTGGGGTGTGTAGTAAGGTGGTTCCAAGTCCAGCAAGTCACTATGAAATCAAAATGGTGGAAGAGGGGAACTTAATATGTACATATACAGTAACACGATTTTGTCGTTCGTCTTTTCAAAACCAGAGCCATAGACATCAGCAAATTTATGCACTTCTCTCATTGTTAAGTATTATATGAGTTTGACCATCAATAACATCATGCTATTAAATTACTGGAAAAAAGTTTCACCATTAATAAATTTCTTCATCAATCCATTAACTTCTGTCTAATATGTAATGGCATGACATGAAATACAACTGCTCAAAAATTTACTACAAAAATAAATATGTACCAAAAAAGCACACAAACAAGCCATTTATTTATATCAAGACCTTAGATTTCTGTTTCAAGAGACCATAATTGTGCATAGTAATACATTCAATGTAATAAAAGAATGCAAAATTTATTTAGTACCATATTTTGCAAACTCACCTTGCTTTATTGCACTGGTTTAACAAATTGGAGATTTCTGTTTGAAATATGTAAACATAAATTTAAATGTCATCAGTTAGTTAGATCTCTGTTTGAAAATAAGAAGATGAATTAAATTGCCATTAATTAGTTTTTTTTTTCTCTGATACATCTGGTCATAATTATGTACATTTTTCAGATAACAAAAATTATGTAAATGTACGCCTACTGTATGATAAAGATGATATAATCTTCAAATGGAAAATTCCCTCCAAGAAATAACCAAGATACAGTGTGTATGCTACAGATATTGTTTACATTTGTCATTTTAAAGCATCAGCATATTTCTATCTGGATTTGGTTTATTTCTGTATTTCAGTATCCGCCGTGATTGACAAAAGTTGCAGAAGAAATCAAGGAAATATTGTTTTACTCCCAATTGGCAATAAGGGTTATATCGTATCATCAATGAAAAAGTATGTACAAGTTGAGTCAAAAATTAATGAAATGTAAAAATCCTACCAACTGCAATATTTTGTTCCTCAAGTTCTTCTTACTAGTTTTCAAATATGTAACCTCTTTTCTGTTCTAGAATTTATTTTGTCCTTTCGTTAACAACTATTTGCAGTTCTCTCCTTTCTGTGTTCAATGGTGTTAAATCATACATTACCTGCTTTCTTCTTTTCAACATCAGTTGTACTTTCTTGTACGCAAAGCAGGGCTCGTTCAAATTCTGCAAGGGATCAAGCAGAAACAAACAATGATGTTGATATGAATGTTACATCTTTAACCTTACATAGCCGGGTATTTATTTTTTTTTATTTTATTTTATTTTTTTTTTTTTAGGGGGGGGGTAAGGAATCCATCCTCCTCCTGAGACCTCAGAAACCAAATAAGATACAAGTTTCTGTGTAATAAGTAAGGAAATGCACTTCTAAAGGCACCTAGTGGGGCGTTTTATTATAAATAATTGCTGCAAAAAAATAATAATAAAATGGGTGATGAGTTATCAAACAAATGCAGGGCTGGGGGGGGGGGGGGTTTCAGGGGTAAATTTCGGCCAAACTGTGCTTGTGAATCACAAAGTGATCGTTTTGAATTGCATTTTTTTCAGGGCTTTATTTTTGACCTTATCAAAGACACTGGTAGCATGGGGAATCATGTAGCTGAGATTCTTTTAAACTGGAAACATTGTTATATCATGCCTTCATTTTAAAGCAGATTTGTAGATGCACAAACAATGACTGTAACCTTCAGTCTGGCAGACCCTTAGTCTATTGGGCTGTAAACGTGTTGTAAAAATGACTATGGGTCTTCTAGACCTTCAGTCCCGAGGGGCTTCAGTCTTATGGGATATCCCAATTTTTATTTATTGTACCTGCGCACAGATTCTATTCCAATGGCAAACAAACAATAGACAACAAGAGATAATTTTACCTTGTATGGCTTTGGAATACAGGCCCAATTTCATCAAGCACTGGCCCTTTCGTTGTAGTACCTTGACATGCTTGTCCGTGGGATAGCCACAGGCTAATGACTGGTCAATGTCCACGATGCAAGGCTGTAAAATACAAAATACAAAATAGCTACATGTAGCACATTTAAATCTTATATTCCTGGTAGTGTTTGGACCACACTAAAATTACTATCTACGTTTACATTACCATAATATGAGATTTATATGAATGACAAATAGATTTTCATTTTCTTGGCTTTCTTTCTGTTTCTTAATGATGATAAAAAATTTATAATTTAGCAAATATATATGAAAGTGATTAAGATAATTGACATTTAAATACAGACTTCAATCACTTCATTACTAAAAGTCAGTTTACAGATGATGAAGATTCTTACATGCTAGCAGAGTAAGCACAAAGACGAAACAAAAGTTTTCAACCCAGAAATTCAACAAATAGATCCTGGTTAAAATCCACGTCTTTATACTTTGGGCTGTGACAAAAAGAAAAGGGCTCGTATGACATGAAATACTGAAAAGAGTTCTCATTCATACTGCAGTTTTCTCAAACCTAAAGTATGTGTGGATATGTAAACATTTTTCAGAAATTCCCAGTCAGTAAATTAATTATATGTGAATTAGGTTAGTAAACTTTTGTTTTACAATGTTTGCACTCTGCAGCTGCAACTGCCCTTTTTTGTTGTAGTGGCTATTACCACAGACCCACTGTCAGTGGTTTGTGATTTGTAAATCCACATTCTTTTTAAGATTTATCATCAATTCAATTCAGTCTATCAAATCAAACTTAAATATCACACATGACCTCAGTAAACCGTAAGGATCTTTGAACAGTGGATACAAATGCAGTTGAAAGTTTTGAAACTAACGATTCTTCAGTTTTAAGAGCTGGAAGGCTGTGTAAATGCCTTGGCTAAATTTGACTGAAAACAAGAGTGTCGCTGTGGCGAGCACATAATACACCTGCCTGTATCGCGGAAAATGAAAACATGTCACTGTGATCCATGCTAGTATCATATACCGGTACACCAAATTATATGAGCCTACATGTAGGTTAAGTTCAACTGAAGTTATCGCATTTACAAGGACTTCACAAGGGTAAGATGAAAACATGTCACTGTGACCTTGACCTTTGACTTTTTGACCTCAAATCAATAGGCTTCCTAGGATCTATGCTAGTATCATACATACCAAATTATATGAGCCTGGGTTAAGTTAAACTGAAGTTATCGTGTTTACAAGGACTTCACAAGGGTAAGATGAAAACATGTCACTGTGACCTCGACCTTTGACCTTTTGACCTCAAAATCAATAGGCTTCCTGGGATCTATGCTAGTATCATACACACCAAATTATATGAGCCTGGGTTAAGTAAAACTGAAGTTATCGCGTTTAAAAGGACTTCACAAGGGTAAGATGAAAACATGTCACTGTGACCTTGACCTTTGACCTTTCGACCTCAAAATCAATAGGCTTCCTGGGATCCATGCTAGTATCATACATACCAAATTATATGAGGCTAGTTTAAGTTAAACTGAAGTTATGGCGTTTACAAGGAACAGACAGACATTATAAAGAACAGACGGACACCGAGCGTGATACCATAATACGTCCCGTAGCCGGGCGTATAAAAATACCTGCACTGATGAATTTCGATATACATGTATGGATTTGATGCATTCCAGTATACAGCCAAACCCGTCTTAGCGGCCACCCCTCTATAGCAGCCAAACCCGACTATAGTGGTCACTAAAATCATTCCCCTGGAGACAAATTATGTGTTAAAGAACCCGTCTATAGCAGTCACCTGTCTATAAAGGCCACATTTTTTGTTTTCCCTTGGGTGGCCACTTTAGACAGGTTTCACTGTATTAACAACTTTTATGACAGCTTCCATCTCTGGCATGATAATTTATCAAATCAACCATTTGCAAAAGTTTGGTACATGCGTATACTGCACACGTGTGTTCAAATTGCAAATTCCACACTGGTTAACTGACTCTGCAGATGGCTCACCTTGTACTCATTCAGATGATAGAGGGCAGCAGACCGATTAGCATGTGCCAGAGCCAAGGTTGGGTTGTCGCTGGACTGTTCATTATTGGGTGCATGCTGTACACTCTGAATGTTGGTAAAACATGCACAAAGTGTTAAAGAAACTACATAACATTGTGGATGACCCATTGAAAAAATTGTCAAACTTTGCTATCTGACATGTCTGACAGTGTTTGAACATTTGGACAAAAAATCAGACTCTGGTCTTTCTGATGAGGTACACACTAACACCTTATTAACCCGTTGGATGCTATAATGTAAAATATGATCGAAAATCTCAGGGATCCCCCCACCCCAAGATTTTTCATTAATTAATTAAAAAAAAAAACGACATTCAAAATCTGTTATTGGTGTGATATGACCTTTGGGTAAAAAGCTTTCAAATAAGAAAAAAAATCACCATAACTAAACTTGTGCTTTAATGCATGGAGACGACTTTATAATCCATCAGAATAATTCATCACTAAGATATTGCAAGCAATATGTTTATTTCTTGAGGGAGTATATGCATTATGATGAAATGACATTGCCCATAACACCTTCATTTACAAACTACAAACTCTCCCTGATGTCAAATTCCTATTTCCCTTAAAGTGATATGCTAACATTGTGGACCTTCAATTGAAAAAAATTGTAAAATTTTGATATCTGAACTACATAGTAGTGTCCATATGGACAAATAAACACCCTAGAATAAAAAAGTTTGGAAAGTTACACTGCCAATGGCAAGCTACGCATGAATAAACAATTAAAACTCGGGGCGAGTTTAAATAGCCTTGGTGTACACACAGTAAGTCTGTGGGAGAAAACGGGCAGGTGAATCCGATCGACTTGCGATTTTCAGCATTCTTCTTAAAGCACTAAATATCATTTTGAAATAAGGCGAGAGTGTGTTTCAGGCGCGTTATTTGTTAGCACTTCATATCAGAAGACAATGGTAGCATCGGGGGAATCAGATGTAGAGTCGAGATTTTTTTGAACTTGTCAGGTAAATTTTAGACCAATACCTTTAAAATTCTAGTTAAATTTGTACTAAATTCCTAATTACGGTATTGTAATCTTCAAGGGAGTGGAAGATGAACCCTGAATTTAATTTATGTAGGAAGAAGATGAGATACAATGGTCTGGCTCATTGAATTTAACTCATCGGAGACGATTTGATTTCATCATAACACGCATTTTGCATAGACCCCAACACACGTTAAGTAGTATTTAGTCTCCAATGGGTGAACTTAATACATGTGTTAACCAATGGCTTAACTTAATACAAGTCATATTCTGTACATGTGTTGGTGGCATCACTTACCTTAGTAAAGAATTCCAAAGCGTTACTGTAATCCTTTCTCTGGAAGAATGTGTTCCCTCTCAGTCTGAAGTCTTCAGCCACTGATGTTGACTTAAAACTTGTCTCGAGTCTGTTGATTTTCTCATGGTACTCTATGAACTGCTCCAATTTTGGATCTCTGAAAATAATCAAAAATTACATGTCGAGAATTATTAATGCATAGTGCATGGCAGAAAAATTTTCACACATATTTGTAAATGGGAAGGAAGGGGTAAAACAACCTCCAGCACCACTTTCAAGTTCAAGTTCAATATCAATTTCCACAAATTTCTAATAAAAACAAAAAAGTATAAAATCGCAGTCATTATTGTACAATAACAAACAAGGATGATGAACAAACACACATAATAAAACAGTGGAGGGATCAGCAATAAAAAAGATTGCCTCTTGCTGGCTAATCCCCTACCTGTCAAGTACAAGTAACAAGTGAAACAAAACACCAAAACACCACTTTGTGATACACCAACTCAAAGCCTTTAAACTTTAATGCAAGAACTGATTTTGAACTCTACATGTATATGCACATTAATGCCAGGTGTCTCTTTTGCACGTCTAAAATTTAACATTGTGCAAATACACTATAATAAAGCAGAAAATGCAATATTTGAACCTTCAGTAAAGTGTAGGAGCTAGAAACACAGTTTTAGTGGAAGTATAGTAAATGTTTGACTTCGATTTGCTTTTTTTGGCCTCTAGTAACAAAAATTCTAGAGTAGTACTACAGATGACTCCGCATAACTCAACGTTGCACAAGTCGATTTACCGCCTATATCGAATATTTTTGACAGTCTCAATTTGCTCTGTGCATTTTCAATGGTAAGTTTTTCTTGCAAGTCAATCTTTTAAATCAAATTTCGCCTTTCTCAAACATATTTTCAAGTCACAAAAGGAGTAACATTGGTCAATCATTTGCCTAGGTAGATTGCCGGGGGGGGGGGGGGGGGGGGGGTTACTTGCTCTAGTATAAGAGACGGAGTGTGCGCTCTAATAGGTACTTTTTCGCAAAAATCTTATAACATGGGTATTTGGTTTTTTGGAAAAAAAATCCTTTTAATACATGGGTATGATTTGAATTTTTAACGATGTACACTAGCATATTTTCGCCCTATTTCATCGCTAAAGACTGCCTAAAAAATGCCACTTTCTCTAAAAACCCTTAAAAAGGTACCATTTTCCAACCAATATGACCCTTAAAAAAGGTCTGGTTTTTGACTTCACGACACCCCGTCTGAACCAATCTTGAGTACCCGCCCCCCGCCCCCCCGGGGTAGAGTGGCCGATTAACTTTGTCATCTCTGAATGGTCAGCATGACCGTAAAGATGTCATTAAGTTTCCATTCCCTCTCTGCCTTTCTCATTTTTCCAGTACATTGGTACAGTTTTTGACAGCCTCCAATTCCCTATACATGTTTCTTAATTCTCTAACATAGAAATGTATAAAAAAACTTAACTTGAATATCATTAAGTCGATGTGATTTGTTTGGTCCCAGTGATTCAGCTTATGGACCAGCAAACTTGTAGATAAGATCATACATACTTTTGAAGGTGTTGGAATAAAGTGGCAAGCCGAAATTGATGCGGGGAGTAAAGTAAAGAGCTGCTATTGATCGTACTGCGCAGAGAACTAAATAGTTTGCGATTTTGAATAGTGTCATTTGATAAAGTAATCGACAATAGCTCAAAAGTCTTCTAAAAAAATGTGAAGGAGCGGATGAAATTTCGGCAGAATTATTAGTTGAATTGCCAGCCATTTCTAGCGCGATCTATACATCATATTATTTAATTTATCGTTACAAAATGGATAGTACCCCAATCGTGGAAAATATCAAAGGTAACTCCATTGTTCAAAAAAGGAGGATAGAATAAATATGAGTAATTACAGACGCTATCCGTTATGTCGGTAATGCTCTAAAATATGAGAAAGTTGTATTCAGCAAGTATATAAAATATCTTGATTAATAAATCCTCATGATAACCAATAGGTTCGACCTAATATTCAACTTTACTTGCGATTTTAACAATTTAAACTGGAAGATATTTTGCGAATATTGACACCGGCAAATTGCAAAAAAAACCAAAGGGGGGGGGGTTTGTTATGCTTAATTTGAAGAAAGCCTTCGATAAGTATATGACCATGAAATCCTTTGAGGAAATTGATAAAATTGGATCCGGGAGTCGCATATAATGTTGATTTGCTACTTTTCGGGACCACGATCTCAATATGTTGTTATGCTGGCAATAAATCAAAGAGTTTGCCCATCGAAGTGGTATACCAAAGGTTCGTCCTGCGGACCACTATTTTGCCCGTTTTTATTAACGATTTGAACGAACTAACGTTCAATCAACAAATATGTCTATGCTGACGATAATGCCTATAACTATAAGCTCTGAGAATGTTTGTGATATTAATATATGCCTAGGAAAAAGATGTTGTGTGAAATTTCTCAGTGCTTGACTGCATAGATTAAAAATAATATAGACAAATCTGAATGTCTTTGATAGGTACTTCGATATCCGGATTTCAAAGGGCTCGGTACGATTCTTAATTTAAGTTGGAATGGAAAAAATATTAATAAGGTTCACAGTACTTAGTATATTTAGGATCCGGAAATAGATCAACACCTCTGATTGATGCACATTTCGAGCTATGTTAAAAGCAAGTCTCCGGAATATTTTCTTAAAACAATAAGTAACTTTATTATATGGAAGTAAGTTTTACTTTTCTATAAAAGTTATGATACATATGTCACTTGATTATTGCGATATAATCTGGAGCAATATCGAACATGAATATTTACGACAACTTAAAAATTTTACAAAAACGAGCTCTAAAGTGGTCCTGCAAGTATAACTGCAGATATACTCTGATGAAATCTTTATTGCCAACTTAAACTTGATATGACATTGAATCGCGATTCAAAAAGCGCAATATTGATTTCATGCATGAAAAATTGTCAATGCGTATTGTTCTGATACATTGCGGCTAGATTCTTACGTGCGAAAACTCTAATTACCTTACTAAGAAATTTTAGGAAATTGTGATCGTAAATAAAGTTAAAACAACTAATGACAAAGAAGTTTACAGTACAGGGGGCAGTATTATGGAATAATCTACCACTAAGATTAAACCCTTACCTTCATTCAAAGATTCCTTCCGTGATATAGCTTCGCAAAGATAATTATCACGATTAAGATATTATAAAAATATATTGGTGTTAAATTTGATCTGAATAATAGTACAGAAACAGTGTCTGTGTTAAATGGATGGGCGGGTGTATATAAGGGCACTGTATGATATACATATTTTCTTATTCAACTTATTAATGTTGTGTTTTTGTCATTTTGATTATGTTTTTGTAAAAAAAAAAAAATCATATACTTTTATTATTATGTATTTGTTCACGGCCCCAATGAAAAACAGCCTTTGCTGAATTTGGGCTTTTTAACCGTGGTGAAATAAATGAATGAATGAATGAATGAATGAATGAAGTTTACTATAGTTCATTTTCAGACAGTACATGTAGGTCTCTTTTTACCTCCATGGATAGTGCCATAATGCAATAGGTTTGTACATGCAGATGACCTTGCATTCCTTTTAGTGCCTGACACATGCCAGGATAACCATCTGGTATTGCAAAAGTACTGTAATTAGCCTGATACTTTATACCCATAGACCTACTGTAGGTCCATGATATACTAAAGCAAGATTTTGAACAGTGTGCCTAGCACATACACAATTATTGATTTTTATCAAAAGTATCAGAATATGGTAATTTCTGATCTTCAGATTTCACTGCAAGTCCTTATAGCCTAAGGGCATGAATATTTTTTTTGCTGTCTTAGAGGAGGGTTGCCAATGAGATTCCTTACTTTTAACTAGCTTTGTAATAATGAGTTACTTAGTACACAACAGTTGCTCGAGCTGGAGGTTGTATTTCCAGATTGTAAGTAGACCAGATACTGGTCGTTTATCGTATTAATTCCCCTCCATCGTGCATCAGCAAAAAATTACCACACTGAAGGTGCTATCCCCAGTGGGGGTAGAGATTATGCCTGTGTACGATGTCGATGGTAATGTACACGTGCTAGTGATAACCGGTGCGTGGTAAGTGAATACAAAACAGTCCAGGCAGTGGGCTAGATTGTAAGTGACTTAAAGTATGTGTACTGCATTGAGAACCTTTGTCTACCATGTACTAATAGTTCTTACTCTTAGTAATAAATCAAATACTAATTCAAAGTTAGCATAAACAGAATGTATCCCCCCGTTTTTACTGCTTTGACAATTCTTGATTTTATATTTATTCAAACGAGTAATCCCAGCATGCCTAGTTTCTAAATTCTTGCTATAATAAAAGTTAAATTTGCCAGTTTTGCAATTCTTTGAAAAATTGGCACCCTCCAGAACTTAAGACTTTGTAGATAGAGTTTGAGTAGTGACTTCACAAAATGTTTGAATCAAAATAGATCTATTAATCATCTAATTGGTATGGTAAAAGTCAGATTGGCATATCAGTCAATGTCGACAAAAACATTGGACATCAACATGTGGGAATACCATGAACAATTATCATAGGCCTTGCTAACTCGTGACTTCAAGCTGGCTTTTAAAATAAAAGCAGAAAAATGAGTGAAACATATGAATGAAAGTTTGACAAAAAGCCACCAAAGAAAAAAGAGATTTATTAATTTTCAAAGTTTTAATTTTGTGACGTCACATGCGAGCAGTTCCCCATACATGTATGTCATGTAATATAAATTCCATGAATTGCCATTTTTTTAATGGTTCATGATAATTGACTTTTATTTATCTTCATGTGTGGAATCTACCATATCTACATGATCCACACCTTGTAACTTGTAACGGAAGTCCTCGAAGTCCTCCGTCAGGAAGGGTTACTCGGGGCTGACGAGAGTGGCGATGATGTATTTAATTCTGTTGGTTTTGCATGTTTAGTTTGAGCTTGAAAAGATAAGTGTTGTTAACATTTACTATATCCCTAGGGAGGTTATTCCAGTGAGAGATTGTGTCAAGGAAGAATGAGTTTGCCAGTTGGCTTGTGGAGATGAAGTTGGTTACGGCGTTGTACTGTTGGTTGTGTGAACGTCGCAGACGAGTTATCTTCTTTGAAGCATATTTGTTTAAATCTAAATGAAGTTCTCCATGGATCATTTTGTAGAAACTGATGAGATGTAAATTTTTCCTTCTTTCTTCAAGGGAGGTCCAGCCCAGTGTTGTCATCATGTTGGTGACACTGGACTGTTTTGTGGAATCACCTAAAACAAAACGGGCTGCTCGTCGTTGTACCATTTCTAACGCTTTGATGTTTTTAGCGGTGCCAGGGTGCCATGCTATGGAAGCATACTCAAGGTGTGGTCTAACTAAGGTGTGATATAATTGTTTTTTAACTTTAATGGAACAGTGGTTGAAGTTTCTCCTGATGAAGTTTAAAGCCCTTGTACTCTTAACAATTGCATGTTGAGTCTGTTTATCCAACTTCAGGTTGTTTTCAATGTGTATTCCCAGGTACTGATGACTGCTGACCTCCGTAAGCTGTTCGCCCAGTAGCGTGTACTTGGTATAACATGGCTCTCGCCTTCCAGAAATTCTCATGACTGAGCATTTAGATGCGTTGAATTTCATACCCCAGGTATTCGCCCATGTAACACATGGGGATAGCTCCATACTTTTGTGTACAAAGTAATGGATGACCTTTCCTATATGCAGGT
This sequence comes from Eucidaris tribuloides, assembly GCA_001188425.1. NCBI lineage: Eukaryota > Metazoa > Echinodermata > Echinoidea > Cidaroida > Cidaridae > Eucidaris > Eucidaris tribuloides. The sequence goes on from JZLH01S0570609.1 coordinate 31,572, forward strand.
ATGGCACAGAAAACTGCTCTGAAATTCAGTCTTTTACAACACTCTACTGAAATATTGCTTTGATATGGCTAGTCCAGGGCTCGACACTAACACTTGCCCGCTTGCCCGGGGCAAGTAAAATTTCATGTCGGGCAAGTAAAAACTAAAAATAATGTTAAAATTTACTTGCCCAATTGGGCAAGTAAAATTTTGATTTTGAAATGACCAAAGCATAAACATCTCACCAAAAATAAACAAAATATGTATGAAATTTTGTGTTCAGTTAATTTTAAAATACTAAATTTCATCATTATTTTGTTCATTATACTTGATTTTAAGACTCTTTAAATTCATAAATCACACCCTACAACCTCCAGAATTAAACTAACAAATGTCCAATGCTATGAAAAGGTCTTGTTGGTTAAAATTAGTGAGAAATCATTTTTAATGTTTTTGATTAAATTGTTTATTTTCGGGCAAGCAAATTTATCACTCGGGCAAGTAAAAATCTGAAAGTGATAATTTTACTTGCCCAAAGGGCAAGTTTGATAAAAAGTTAGTGTGGAGCCCTGGCTAGTCTACTCTACGGGGTCTGTCCGTTTTCTTCGGGGACTTCTCATTTAACGGTATTTTTGACATTTGTTAGGTCAGTCCCCTTTGTATGACAAATGTCAAAAATACCGTTAAATGAGAAGTCCCCGAAGAAAACGGATAGACCCCGTCGGTCTACTCTATGATCTGTTAAACATTATATGTTATGAAAATTAAGGACTCAAAATTTCATAAGTCTGTTTTAATTTTTCTAACATGTGAGTCCAATATTTAAATTTTGCGAGAGCAATTTTATAAAGTTGCTATTGTATGCATGCATTCAAGTCACACAGTGTAAACTTTGTTCATTTTTTCCAGTAGACATGGTACTAGGGTGTATGTGGTCCATATAGCTCTGCTTACGCAGCAGAATCACTGCATAAATATGTGTATGGCCCAGGTCTGTCCGTGGATAAGGCATATGTAAGGGGACTGACCTACGATATGTCAATGTTAAATAAGAAGTCTCTGAATAAGACGGACATAGACTATATCGGTCTAGCCTCGACAGACTCGCACGCATGCTGCGTGCGAGTCTTGTGGGAAACTAATAGCCATATTCTAGATCGCGCAAACGACCGACTTCTACCCCGTTTCAATCACTAACTTTTCTGCCCATTCTGACATTAAAACAGGTAAATTTGTTAATGTACATCTACCTCTTAATATAGTCAAACAATCGAAATCCAAAACATAACTAAATACTACCCTACATCTCCAAACCGCGACATTTGATCTGCGTTTCGTCGCTGCCCAGTCTCTAGCCTACTGAAGGCCGCTATACACTGCGCGTGCGCCGCACGACGAGAGCTAGAGACGTCTGATCCTACATGCTGTCGCCAACCGGCGCGGCCTGTTACCGCAGCTAGCCAACGCAGTGTGCGCATGCGCATTACACTCATATCTTCGGAAAAACATGGCGAATGTGTTGCTAATAACCACGAGACGTCACAGAAAAATCTCTCCCCTTTTGGAAGAAGATGCTTATATTGTACCAACGTTTGTTATCCAAACGAGGTAGAGTACATTTTTGGGTGTGAGTGAACTCATTTCAGAGTGGTGACTGGGGTAAGTTACAGGAAATCAGTGCCGAATCAGTTCACCAAAATTTTACTTCACACAGTACACTAAACGGAAATTAGTATCAACGTGTGGGCCGTCGAGGTACATGTAAATATCGGTCTAACATTTATCACACATGGGGATAGCTCCATACTTTTGTGTACAAAGTAATGGATGGCCTTTCCTATGCAGGTATGGCACAGAAAATTGCTCTGAAATTCAGTCTTTTACCACACTCTACTGAAATATTGCTTTGATATGGCTAGTCTATGATCTGTTAAACGTTATAAAAATTAAGGACTCAATTAATATTTCAGAAGTCTGTTTTAATTTTTAATATCATGTGGGTCCAGCATTTTAATTTTGCAAGAGCAATTTTATAAAGACATTAAAGTTGCTATTGCATTCAAGTCACACAGCATGCACAGTGCAAACTTTGTTCGTTTTATCCAGTAGAGGGCGTATGTGGTCCATATAGATCTAGCTCTGCTTAGGACCACATATGGGGGTGTGACATTTAAAGATTGTGTCAGGGATTTGCAAGTCCATTACTTCCGTTCATTATTAATACCAAACGGTAGTTTAGTACTTACAAATGGTGTGTTGAAAGTTTGAGATCCATACGTCATGAATTTGTTGTTTTATGAGAAAAACTAAGTAATGACGACATGTTACCAGAATGTTGTTATTTCCATGTTTCCGTCATGTCCGCGAGTTTCAATTTTGCTCAAAATTGCGAATCGCGGTTATTGTGTACCGTCGCAAGACCAGCGGAGCACACCGATTGGTTAAACGGCTAACCTCCGCACGACCTTTGGCTAACGGCTGATCGGACAATTTTGGAACGGCACGTGCACGTTTGACGTCGCGGGTTTTTTGAAATTGCTTCCGAGTATTTTGAAAAAGGATGAAGTTTAACCGTCCAGACATGCCAGATGCAGATTTCACCAAAATTCAATAATTTACCCCAAGTCTCTATGAGAGGTGTTTATTTATATTAATCTTCACATTGGATATGTTTTTAGCTGATTTCATTCATTTAGGTGTTTTTTGACGTGCAAATGAATAATTCTAAACTAGATCTAACGCGTTACTGTGCAAACTCTGCCATTAATTACATGAATTACTATACGTGGGACTACATGTAGATCTACATGGAAAACATGATACACACAATTCGATGCGATGTACGAATTCTGTTTTCTAAACCCAAAGGGGTAAGACTCACTTCCAAAAAGAAAGTTTAGAAATTTCTTCAGTTCTTTCTGAATCAGTATATACACACAATTCTTTAAATGCTTCCTTTCCTCTCAATGTTTTGGTCACATCACGGAAAAACACGCGAACATCAAATTCGGCCGCCATTATAAACGACCTCGCTTCCATTTAATCAGATCAGAACATTTATTCAAATTTGATTTACCGCAGGGGCGGTGCCGGTGGGGGGGGG
>JZLH01S0570620.1:6281-17839 GCA_001188425.1 Eucidaris tribuloides
AGCGAAGCTGCTATGGTTCGTTGGCGTTTGTTGTTAAAGCCAGCTCCCAGTGGTTTACGCTGGTTAAAAGTAAAATAGAAACAGCATTTAAAATGGTTTTCGGCAACTCAGATGGATTAACGCACCCCTTTACGCCCTAAAAGGAAGGGTCAAGTTTCGCATGCCATGTGCGTAATAATAATCCGCTGTAAATTAAAGGTGAAGGGAGTGTAAAGGGATCAGCCCGAAATTAATCCAAGGGCATGGCATGAATAAGCAATATGGAGAACTTATCATTTCGCGCGAGAAGGAGTAAATGCCCTTTAGTGACTTTTTGAGAAATCACTTATAGAAAGATAAATGAATAAAATTGAGCACAGCTTATTGCGTACACCGACCTTTGTTGGCGCTCAGTATCATTCTATAGCGATAATAGATAGGTATATAGCAATGTACCGGATGTGAATGAAATCCATTGTTTTGGGTGGGAGAATGAGCAGTTATCGCCTTTGTAGTTGAACGATAGGCTCTGCAAGATTATTTCGCATTTGTTCACTGCTTACGCGTTGTGTTTGTTTTGAGGAACTCCCACCAAACTTTTCGTATAGCTTCTTCCCAAAACTCTAAGTCAAATATCGATGATTGTCATCATGAATTAAGTTAATATTGTGAAATAGTTTGAAAAATAATTCAGAAAGAGTGATAGGAAATTTTTATCAAGTTTTTTGTAAAATATAAAGCAATTAAAAAAAAAATGGTTTAATTCCTTTTTTCTGGGAAGAGGTTCAGATTATTTATAATAGACTCTGCCCGAACGCTTGAAGGATTTTTTTTTTTTGTGGAAAGGGGGGGGGCGGGCACCAGATCACCCACGTTCCGCTGGCGTCATGTGTGACTTTGAGTTAGCAACATGCGGTTTGCAGCCAAGTTCACCAACCTTGCCCCGCCTTTACTAAAAGCGATATGATACGAAAGATAACTTTATTAGAATCAACATATTTTATGGCAACTATAACTTTAAATGATATAATACAAGTATTGGCTGGTATTCAGCACCATCAATGATCAAATTATGTTTCTTGGAATGATAATCCAAAGTTATAGATATAATAAAAAAAAGAGGCGATTGCAATAAAGTTTATTTCGTATAGGAGGCAAGGCTCATGTAAGCCGAATGTGGCTAAAACACTTAATGCTCATAATTATGGAATATTTGGTTGATGACTGTAAGTTTCCCTTCTCCTATACGTCGCAAAATTTTCAAGACAAAGTTGAATTTTCAGACAAAAACGCAGGGTATGTGAAGCAATTTTTTGGATTTCATGAGGTGACATAAAGTAAAAAGTTAAAATACGTTTGAGGCGCAATAGCAATTATTGATATAATATATAATAATAAATATAATCCAGCAAAAAATAGAAAGTAGTTTAAAAAAACACAAAAAACTGATAAATTTTGATCAAAAATAGTCATGTAAATTAACATCAGAATTTGTCTGTCACAATGTCTAATGACTAACGCGCGTAACCACACACGTTGCTCAACAACAACTCTTGATACGCGCCATTTTAAACACAGGTTTAGCGCCGAGTCCGGACGCTACAAAATGCGCTCAGCATTCTGAAATACTAGTTAATAATTGGTTCACCTGAGGTGAGGCAACTATTAATCTCAGATGTATGCACGTTCACGAAAAATGGGCAAACTATCTAAAGTGTCCTCTAAAATATTCATAATTATGAGCCATGAGTGGTATGTACATGGTATACGTATCTATCTACCTATATCAATATCCACAGTAAGATTGTATTGACGATCATGCGTAGCAACAAACTTAAATGTGATGTGAACGCGCAGTAAATTTGACATAGGCCTACCAAGTAAACTTCAGATCCGGAAAGTAATTCTAGTTATATCAATAAAGTCAGGTGGCGGACCACGTAAAACGCGCGTGTTGGTTTTACGACAAGAAAAATAAAATGTCATCTGGTCCACAAGATACGTTGATACATATATGGTGGGCATAATAGATGCGACAAGCAAAAACAAGTCAGCCAAACCGGAAGAATAACCGATGTATGGTGCATATCAACACACGCACCAACACACTCCACAACACATCACACACACACACACAACAACACAACCATACACACACAGAAACACTCACACACCACATACACACCGACTCCACCACCCGCAACAACCCACCCCACACCACACACTACCACACAGCAACGGTCAAATGGATGCGATGTTACGTCGATACATCTGTGGCCAAAAAATTATGGTTCCAAAATTATCACGAAACACATACAAAAAAAAAAGTATTACTTTGAAAATCATAGGTTGCCCCCCCCCCCCCCCCGTGGAGGAGTCACTCCGTGTATAAAAGTACGCTTTTCACATAACTTCCACACGGACTCTTTTTCTGCTAAGATATAGTTGAGACTGCCTATGCCGCCAATATTTCCCTGTCTGTCCCATGGTTCGCCGCTTACTCTTAGTATATTTTCATCTTTTACTTGTTGATTAAAGGATAGTGAGTCTATCAGTTTGAATATTTGGACCGCCATAGGCGCTAAATATCGGCCAGATATTACACCCGCCGACGTCCTGGTTGCGGACCTAATTCTTCCACAGATTACGAGCACGCATGCACTCCATTATACACCGCGTATACCAATCGTCAACGGTGGGCGTCGTGGCCTTTTCTCGCCCTGGCAGCTTCGGCGCGCATACGCTGCTCATCCGGTGAAGATAGGATGGGGACAAGGCAATTACTGCCGCGCAGGCGTGAACAGTAGTTCTAATTTACGAGATCCCCACAAGAACATGTGCACTCCCTTTTTGGGCATGGCGACATCGCTACGAAACTCTGGAGGCCATTTTTGCTCCGTGCTCCGATTGTCAATGATTTTTAGCGTGTCCCCATATTTAATCGTGTTTTGTTTTCGATAAAGTATATTTAGGTATTACACGGTGCTACAAGTCTATGTCAGGTCGGTCATATTGTCTCGCGGCGCTGCTGAGGCGTTCACACGAGGTCGTGAAACTTTTGTCTCAAGTTATTTGAATAATACATCATGCACCAGAACATACCTGTAATGTAGTGATTAGTATTATGTACATTTGGTTTTCTTATGTCACTCTACTAGTCATCAGACTACTAACTACTATGCTACACTACTACTTACATACTGCTATTACTACTCTACTAATTATCTCTACTACTACTACTACTACTACTACTACTACACTACTACTACTACTAGCTATTAGTACTACTACTTCTGCTACTAATGCTATTACTGCTGCTACTACTACTGTTACTACTACGGCTAGCTACTTTAATATCTAATCTTAGCGGCTGCTGCAGGCGTTCCACGAGGACGTCGTGAACTTTGTTGTTGATAATATCATCCCAGGATAAAGTAGGCGATTGTATAATGTTACATCAGTTGTATTGTCATTATAATTACTATTACTGCTAACATTACTGTTTGATATACTGATACTTCTTCCTACTACGTGTTTTCTAACTACTACTACTTCTTCTTCTACTACTACTACTACTGACTAACTAGCTACTGACTACTACTACTACACTACTACTGACTACTCTACTACTGCTAATCTGCTACTAACTATACTTACCACTACTATCAATACTTCTACCAGCACATCTACTGTTACTGCTGATACTTCTACTACAACTAATAAATAATAATAATAATATATAATAAAGTAAATAATAATACTTCTACTACTACTACTACTACTACTACTACTACTACTACTACTACTATGTACTACTACTATGCTACTACTCTACTACTACTACTACTCCTTGCTAGCATACTACTACTACTACTATACTACTACTAACTACTAACTACTACTACTACTACTACTGCTACTACTACTACTACTATCAATACTTCTACAACTACTTCTACTGCTACTGCTGATACTACTACCTCTATTAACTTTACTCATGGGCGCGGAAGTGAGGGGGATTATTATTTAATGAATTCGCTATTTCAATTAACAAAATGGATTGAATGTTGAATTGCAAATGCTTGATCAAATCAATTTATTAAGGGCCTTAGTTTAACATAGCTACCAATTATGGGATTATTTCAATCATTTTCCTTCAAAAATCATCATTTAAGCGTTGTGTTACGGTCTTTAAAATGCTGTTGTTCTGCCCAAAATGTGTGTTATAAGATTTTTGCTTTCACATGCTCTCTGATGTGAATGGATACAGCTACATTACATTATTGACCCACGTGAGATTTTTTGCATACAAACAGCAAATGTTGCCATCCCAAGGTGATACTATTATTCAACCTGTTACGAACATTATGGTACCATCATTTCTTTGTTAAATTGGCTTTGTTTTTACAAGTGTAATTCATTGTTTTTGTCCATTGCGTGACTGTCGCTTGCGCAATCACACTTCAAAAATCGCACCTTCATAAATGGTCCACATGAATTATGATGTAACTGAATTGCACAATGAATAGGTCCTAATATTGATTGATTTTTTTTTTGCACGAGAAAACGAATATAGTGTGACCGGAGGATCGTTTTCTTCCAAGTTAACACTTCATATAAATACATAACCAATCAATCAATAAGAAACACATTTTATAATTACTCCTCATTTTGCTTTCAGTTTTGTCTTTTCTGTGTGTTTTTGTTGTTGTTGTTGTTGTTTTGTGGTGACTGTTAATGGGTCACGGAAATTTCTGATGTCGGTTTGATGATTTGACTAGTAAAATGAGGCCTCAAATCAAATAAGGCTGCCGATTTGACCATCAATTATTTCAAATTTCCCTTCTAAATTTTCCATTTGTGGTTCATATTAAAGCTCAAATAAAATTCGACGGTGCTGCTCAAACATGTGCACTGTGTTTTTTTTTTTTGGGGGGGTGCACAGTAAACGTCTTGATGTTCAAGATCTGACCTCATTTTTGGCATTGGATGTAAGGTAGCTGCCGATTTGAGGACCATGTGTCATCTTGCTTTCTATATCACCATTTATACAATTAGACTCTTGTTTGACCATGCGAGTTGCAAACGTGTTTTATTTTTTTTCCGCCATTTAAGGTTTGTATTATCAATTATGTTTAAATCTAGGATTATTCTGAATTACAGTAATTTATGAACGATTCAACTACGCAATATCCGTTTCTACCATAAACATGATATAGTATTGATAAAATACTTATTTTCAATAATAAATTCAGACTTAAAAAATTGAAATTATGGAGTTTTTAGATAATAGGAAAGAAATTAGATTTCCTTTTTTCCTACTTGATTGTTGTCAACGTTAGATTAATGATTCATAAGAAAAAGTAGTTGATTGTTTTGAATGGATTGATACAAAAACATTGATTTGAAAATAGTATTTCGTTCCCATGACTTGGAGTCTATATACAAATATAAATCATTTCCACAAAATTGAGGTCTTTCTGTCAAGTTATAAGTCATGGGAATGGCTCAAAATGTAAAATATATCTCGAATGTGTCGAGACTCAGTGCTTTCTCGTCCATCACACAGTATGTCCACGGTGTTTAATCAATACCCTCCACCTATATGCAGCTCTCTACTGCTCCTTGGATGATTAGTTCCTTGATGTTGTTTTTCTCTCTCATTGTTTTCATCTATTTGAAATCTCTGAAAAAATTTAAACTCTTAGTCAGATCGTTGTCTCTCTCTATACAAATAATTTGTGGTTACTGCACCATACCTAAAACAGCAAAACGAAAATATCATTTAAGGCATCGTTAAACAATTTCCAGTTTTAAAAATTCTGAACTGCATGATGTGGTGTCTTTGATAAGATATAAAAAAATGAAGCCCTGAAAAAAATGCAGTTGAAAACGATCATTAAGCGCTTTTAAAAAGTGACAATCAAAGAGCGACTATTCCATTTTCCTAATAAACTATACTGTGTTCTATAATTTTCGTCCGCAGGACAATAATTCATTATTTCATGTGCAGATTTCTATCTTCAGATTCAGATTCAGATTTATTTTATTCCATTATTCATTAAAAACAATAACATAACATACGGTATGTACAATTTGATATTTAAAAGCAAGAAAAATGAAAATGGGAAACTAAAATGAAAGCCCTATTGGGCCTTGTCAGACTTAGTTCCCTTTACAAAGATAATAACGACAACAAATAGACATACATAATACATATAAACTTACATACATTATAAACTAATAAACATACAAACAAACAAATGAGACATAGTGTATCTAGTATATTAATTGGCTGTTAAAACTGTGCGAAAGCTGAAAATTCAAGATTCAAGATATTTCAAATAGATTTAATACTTAGACAAAAGATACTGCTTCAGGTTTTTGAGAAGTAGATGGATTCTTGCATGGATTCTGTACACTGTTTGCTTATGACAGCATAACTGTGTGAAGTTTTGTGTTCTAAGGTGTTTATTTGTTCATTCAAACACTGTCAGATAGCAACGATTGGCAATTGTTTAAATGGCGTTTCCACAATATTACATGGTGTCATTAAGCCGACACAGTTTGTCATTTGCATTGTATGGTTCGTTTGTTTGTAACTGCCGTCAGGTTTGACGTCTGCTAGTTAAGACATCATTGGGAACACTTGAAAATGCCCCAAGAAGCAAATGAGTTCAGACATATACCAGTGTACCTGTAGAGTAAATCTTGGCTGGAACGACGATTTGTGTTGAATTTGTTTACTTAAGGAGAATCAAGTATGAATATACCGGTATTGAATTACTCTTATGCCCCGATAGAAATATTAATGCCATACAAAGTTACACAATGAATTTGTCTGTCACAAAAATGGTCACAGCAGATTCCTTGCATAGTTCACTTGATTCTAGAATAGTTTTCCCCAAATTGAGGACTAACTGCAATCATTTTATTTATCTTTAATTCTTTTGACGTTTCTATTCTTATGTGAATCAGTTCAATCAGTCGATGAATACAGCGGGGACTATCATAAATGATCATCTTTCATGTTAATGGGCCAGACTTAATGGAACCGTCATAACATAATTGAAAAGAATAATCGTGCCTCTTATGCAGTCAATTTAAATCACGAGTTTGGGAATTAAGAATATTTTACGAATATCGCACAAGAGCCTTAATTCTAAAAGGGTAAACGTGACTTTACTAGGTAAGAGATTCAAATATCGATACATCTAGACTGCAATAAAACGGAATTAATTTGGTCATATGCGTGGGGAAGTTAACTTGGTTTCTCTCCCCATGTGACAACTTATGTTTTCTTTTTTTTTTAAATCAAATTTCAAGACAAAATACTAGGAGAATTAGCTGTCCGAACTCTTCTTAATGTTTTTTTTCTTTAAGAAAAATCAGATTTTAAGACAAAATACTATATGTGGGAGTGTGTTTTCCGAATTTTTCTTGATGTTGCCTTTGATTATGCCAATTTATACCTATTTTGACCCCGTTGCCATTTTAACCCTTCTCAATCCGTTTACACTGCAATAAAACATCGTAGACACCACAAAATGTTCGCAACCTCCAACACACCTCTTGAACGCCAATACGCCTCGTATAGGACCCAAAGTTTTCCGCGTTGCGGATTTTACGCGGAAATTGCAGAATTTGAAGTATAAGGTGAAAACGGCATTTTGAACATAAATGAAAAAAAAATCATGCCTAAAATTCCCCCCAAAATATAATTGATAAATATTAATTGAATAAAACTAGACTAACTTACCAAAATATGCCTTATAAAGCCAAAGAAATCATGCTTTCCCCGTAAAGATGTCCGCAAACCCGAACCAAATTCCCCATTGGGCCTTGTAAGCTTGACGTTATTTGTGATATTTTTTAACAAACAAAGAATCATGTCGGAAAATTGCAAATTGCAAAATTACAACGCGGAGAAAATCGGAATTTGGCATTTGCAAAACGGAGAAAAGCGGAATTTGACATTTGTAAAAAGGAAAATTCTGGGCTTTTAATGATAACCACTCCCACCTCTGTTAATACTAGGGGCAGGGGGCAGTCGCAAATATGTTACTTAAACGTGTTTACCCCAAATGATAGTATCCATGACACTCTGTTTTCAGCCACCTTATCGCAGAACAATATTGTATATTCCTCACACGGCCATCTCCCTGGTCGACTGAATATAATCTTTTGATGGCCTATATAATTCGTCTCCTGGTAGTTCGCCATGACGGGATCGCAATACAGATCGTCAAAACGTAAAGGAAAACTCTCACTTTCTCCATATGATAGTCGGAGTGAGAAACACTTCTAACACGTCGCTCTGACGCATCAAGGTTAATTATTCCGCCCAGGAAATCGGACAGCTATTTATCTTTGTTTTATTGGTGGTTTGAACGGCCACGGCAAAACAACAAAATGATGTCCCCATTTCTGGCCGCCCAATCTGTCTTTTAAAGCGGCACTGCTGTCCGGCGTATAAGTGTGACTTATTCGGTATATTCTGACTAATTTAAACCTGATGCATTAGCAAGTTGGTTACTTAAATAGATCCAAGGTTCGCTACTTATCTTATAATTTGTCGCGCACCTGGCACTAGGGCGTTAGCAAATGCTCTGAGCAGAAGGCCGTTAACAGTAAAGTGCTTGTAATGTGATAACCATTGGCTTATTTCACATGAAATCAAAGTATTGTGATTTTTTTAATGTCCTTCTATCAGTACGTTAGGCAGAAATATGGATTTTTTTTCAATAGAGACAATTTACTGTAAACACCCTACTGCTCTAAGATTTGCTAGCGGCCTTTTGCCAGGTGCATAACGAATGTCATTCACACTGCAAACTGGAACATCATCTGCTTGTCATATTAATCATGATCAAAATTTTCTTTAAAGACATTGTTTAACATTTTGACACTCGATTTTAAGAAAAGAAGAAGGTAGATGTCTTGACTGTACAGTGATGCTCAAATGGATACAAAACAGCCAATCAAAACCACCCAAAAAATGCTGCCACTGTTAATGCTGAAACATATACCAATATATACACTTACTGCAATACATATAGGCTGGAAGGATTTGTCTCAAATCTATTTACTTAAGGAGAAATAACCATGAATATACCATTACCTAATTAAAGTACTACCCGGTTAGAAATGGAGTCCAACAACAAATTTGCCTGTCACAACGAAAACTGAGAGTATAATTGTTTGAAAAGGACTAAAAATTCGACCACACAAATTTCACAGCAGAATCCTTGAACAGTTTGCTTCATTGTAGAACAAATTTGTTACCAAAATGAGGATTGCTTCCCATCATGCATGCTATTTCCCTTCAAGATATCCATAGTGAATATGACCTTGATAATAAACTTATAGATTCACCCTTATGTTCCTTCTGTAAACTGTAATGTTGTATAAGTTTTTTTTGCATAATATATCAGAAACTTTTCACTTTAATTTCAATCCACTGAATATATCAAAAGTTGTAGTTGGTGATTTAAGAAATAAAGTAAGGTTTCTAAATCACCTTTTGTTGATGGTTAAAAGAACGATTTACTTAAGAAGATGTCAACAAGTGCGTGTTAGTATTGTTATGTTAACAAATGCAATTACAAAAAAACAATTCAAAAGGAAATTGTCACATGTAAAAATAATTTATCAGTACATAAGAAAAAACAAATGGAAATGTTATACCGATTATAATTGATATGTTGTAAATTGTATTCACATCATACTATCACGTGATTGTTTTGTTTCTGTTAATGTTGCTGAATAAAATATCATGAATTAAAAAAGTTGACAGGGTTGATTATTCGTTAGGAAGTGTCATTGCATACGCAAGCATGTTGGTACTTTAGGGTGTCTCATTTTTCTTATAGATTTTGCATTTATAACTGTTATCTTGAATGTATGTCCATGTCTTTAATAGTAATTACGATACAAGCGTATTACTTTCATTTTACAAAAATTGAAGGAACAGATTTTTGTTATTCTTATAAAAATTAACTATAGATATCTGAACTTCCGATTAGTTTTTGAGGCAAATATATCCTTTGATTACTCTGTTCTACTAATCAACTGAACAAAATGGTTATTATGATATGTAATGTAATCTTCCATTTTAAACTTCAATTTGTGCTTGCTTCATTCCAAGCCATATATCTATATTTACTTGTTATAATGGGATGATAATGCTAATCATTTTCCCATCTTTGCTAGGCTTGCTCATTAGCAACATTTCCTGTTAAATACTGTAACATTGATGAGCAAATTAGAAATTCCCGGTCGTTAGCATTGATCAAGTCAATGAGCCGGAGCGACCGTGGTAAATACGTGCTTAGTTTTCCTCAACTTTGCCGCAAGGTTATGGTTTCAATTATGATTGTGTCCGTTAAAAGTTTCTACTAATTTGTTTGGGCTTTCCAAGCAAGCAGAACGAGCAGAACGTGTCTCTTTGTGAAATTGTTTGTTCGTTCGTTTGTTTGTTTGTTTGTCTATTTGTTTGTTTGTTTGTTTGTCAGTATCATATAATATTGCTCGGTTCCGGTTCCAGTTTGTTGTTATATTTTTGTTATTCTTATCAATTTATTACATCTTTTCATCCCTTCATCTTGATCCATGTCAAATTCAATACACAAATATTTCTTGAGATTGTGAACAGTTACATTGAAGTACCAGTTTATGTATGTTACCGAACACACGAAAATGACTTGTATTGTTTGTTGTTGTTGTTGCTGTTGTTGTTGTTGTTTTTGTTGCTGTTGTTGTTGTTGTTGTTGTTGTTTTTGTTGTTGTTGTTGCTGCTGCTGCTGTTGCTGCTGCTGTTGTTTTGAGGGGTGAGAGGATGGGCGATGGGATACCATTTCTAGTCAGACCGACATTGTGGGATAAATAATTCCGTCTATACATGTACCTATTCAGAAATTACACTTTCAGCACCCTGCAAACTGCTGCTTCCAAAGACGGCTTATTTTGTATTACCCCCTATTTACTGGGACTATTTTTTTTTAGGGGGTGGGTGGTAGATGGCGGGTAACTGCCCCCTCCACCTCCCCGCGGCGTATATAATCTCAAATGTTATACTTACGAGTGTCGAAATATATGATATTGGTGTGTTTATAAGAAGTATTGATCGATACCATATGCCGATACCTGTCAAACAATCTTGAGTTGAATTGTTTACCATCTACCGTAGATCGATATGACTTTGATTGATTCATTGTCCACAATGATGATTACACAGTTCGATTCAATCAAACTTAAAGTTCAATCGATTGAGTTTGATTGTTTGATCTTCATCACAGATCGATACTTGATGGTCCAGTCACTACTCTCTTAATTTCAGTTCTTTAACATCTTCGGGAGACTGACTTGGACTCGGAAAACTCGGCGAAAACTTCATGATTTACTATAAATTGAGTAAAATTTACCACGGATTGTGATACATGTAATTCACCCAGCTGCCTGGTTATTTTTTAACTGAGTGATTTAAAAATAACGGAATGGTGAGAGGAATTACCACATGAAATTTTACGCGGAAAAGGGAAAAATTGACCTGGAGTTCTCTCAGTGAATGTTTGTATTGA
>JZLH01S0570620.1:25097-35887 GCA_001188425.1 Eucidaris tribuloides
CTTGTAGAAAACTGGCTTGAATAATAATTTGGCGCCTTTATAATAATTGGCGCCTTTTGTTGGAAATAAGTCTCATGAACTGACCTCTTCAAAAATATAAGCAACAGTCAATAAACCTCAGGTTTATTTTTTTCATACCCACTCCTAACAATCCTCTTCTCCTTCTTTTCATCGCTTCTCCTCATCCTTTACCATCACTTCATTCACCTTCCTCCTCTTCCTCCTCCTCCTCCTCCTCCTCGACCTCACTCGTTCTTTGTCGGTAAAATATTGCTTGGTGATGGTATGAACTACCTCTCCAAATATAAAGCTATACCAGTCATGACCTTTAAGTCTATAGATACCCCTTCCTAACATCCTCTTCTCCTTCTCATCCTCCTCCTCATCCTTCCATCATCATCCACCACCTCCTCCTCCTCACGTTTTCGTGTCGGAAAATGTGCGTTGAATAATTGTCAGCTCATGGCTCGTTATTTCGCTACTTTAGCGCATCGTCAACTCTATTTCTTCGTGTGCTTGATAGTCCTCGAGAGCACTCGCGTCGAAATCTCGAGCTCGATGGAGCAGTCGATCGAGACTCTCTATCATCAACAACCCGGAGACGTAACCCATCATTTTCAGGGCTCGCGCGGGCTGGCTAGACCCGTCAGCGATGGGAAAACTCCTGTCAACTTTTCCTTTTTCACCCTGCTTGTTCCGAATTTTGATCACGTTGATTGCAATTGACGAAATTATATGGTGATTGTTTACTCTGCATTCGAAATTGCCCGTTTCCCACGAAGCTTGACCTTCACTTTTTTTAAATAAGAAATTTCCTTCTGATCATCCACTTTTCCTGTAACAAACGATCTGCCAAAAAATAAAAATATAATAAGTCCACTAACCAACTAACTACACTAACTAACTACCTCCAATAACTAACTAACTAACTAAATAATAAAAACTAAATAATAATAAATACAGCGTATTACTCAAATTAAAACCCCAACTCCCATTCGTGAAATATATATGCTTCCGGCCCTGATCTTATTGGTAAAAAAACCCCAATTTGACCAATTGTTTCGCCTCAGCTGACCCAAACTCGCAGTCAATACTCTTATCAAAAGAGTTCCGCTCAGTTGTGCAGCCACGTTCTCTCGTCGGAATATTTTTACAATAAATTGCTTTTAAAAAAATCCCTTTTTCAAAATATTGCTAGATTATATTAATTTTTCATGAGATACATATTCTGATATTATACATTTTTTCCTCCGAAAACAGTAGATTGGCCAACTGTGTTTAAATTCAACGGACAGTGATCTAGTATACAATTTTTGGAATGTGTGATCTCAATCACAGCATGGCATGTATAATTCATGAAAATGTTTAAGAGACAAACCTTCTGAATCACGTGAATCTTTTAATTACAAGCCTCGACTGTCGATTACAATTCACCTTATCGTCGTTCGTATCTGACCCTATGAATCATCCAAAACTATCATTATGTTCACTCAGCAGGAAATAACATTATTTCTGCATTTTGAATAACAACCAAATTGTTCAGTAATTTATATGTGTTCTTATATCTTATATAATTTAGGCCCCTTACCCAACGATTTCGCACAAAATTGAAACAAATTAATATTAGAAAAATTCAGGGTTCATTTAATATATAGACTTTCATAAATCAACAACGGATTTAATTTTGAATTTCAGTATGATGATCATTAAAATACGCACAGACTTTAGAGATAATAATAAAATGAAACAATAACAAAGTCAAGTATTAACACTAATTATTCATAAAAATGCCTTTAATTTTTGCCGAGTTTATTTTTTGTGTGTGAGGGCCGCTGAAAAAGAAAAATGATGATCAAACAAAATCATCGAAACACGCGGAAATCACTGGATCATACTTTCAATGAATATTCACTGAATTGTGTTGAATTATTTCCACGCTTATAACAAATTGTGATGTTTGTTTCATGTGTTGTGTGTAATGTATGGCCAAAAAAATAAGTGTACGCCGCCTAAACTCTCTTCCAACACTCATTGTGGACAAGCTCTTCTCAACGCGGTACATTAAATATGACATTAAAATATATACAATAAATGTTACATTAACAAATATTTACAGAAATAAATATTACAGAATAATAATTACATAAATATGAATTTATACAAACACTAGTACGTAGTTATGATGGTGGGCCTTGATTCAAAAGCACACGTTGAAAAGTCACTCGTTGGATTGTCCGGCAGAAGGCCGTAACATAATGTTCTTGGCAGTAGGCCTTAACACTAAGATTGCTCTAACTTGAAAACCATTGACTCTTTTTACATGGAGATCAAGTAGTGTAGAAATAATTTTATATCCTTGGTCAGATCTGTAAAGTGCAATTCAAATAAGGCCAATATTTTTCAAATTAGAGAAATTGCATTAAGATCCTTTTGCAGGGAATACCTGCTGCGCCTTTCTGCCGGCTACCGTTCTTGGCAGAACACTACATACAAGTAACATGATCCATCTCCCGACGTCAGCGAACATTTGATATCCAACATTTTCTTGCTTCAACATTCTTATAAATAACAACTGACCGTGTCCACCCCTGTAAATGCCTGCTAATATCACGCTTGGTTTGTTTTCATGATCCAGACTATTATGAAAAAATCAGTTGATTGGAGTGCATTAACCGTTGCCCGCCAGAAAGTCACGGAGTTTGACATCCTTGATTCTATCTACACACCTCTCGTTCCCCTCCATCTAGCTTACCATAGGACGTGTCACTCTCTCATATTGGTATTTTGATGCATGGCTAGGTCCAGTATTATTTTTATATCCTCTCCTCTTCAATTTATCATCTCAATGCGCATCAAAATTGAACTTTCCTTTATTTTTAATTATACTTCGAATATACACTCGCCAAACTGTATATACTAGGTATTCCATTTATTTCTTATTTTATCCGTGAACATCATTACGACTTCGTAATGAAGTGATTCGCATTTTACCAAAAGAACTATTAATTACTTATTTACGATGGATGAATTCACCCTTTATGGATTTCTTCTTCGTCTCCTTATCGTTTAGACAGTTATCAATAATTCATCGGAGGCGCAAATCAATCAAAGAAATGGGCCGTTTCATTTCATAAATTCATTTTCGAAGAAGACGACGAACACCGTAGAATATCAATTGTGTTCCATTTACCAAACGCTATATATACAGGGCTCATGTGTATCAAATGAGAAAAATATGCATTATGTTTTCAGGTTAAACAAACTCAGACACACATGCACCACCCCGGCCCCGACAACAGACAGAGAATGAAATAGCGGCTTCGCTTTACAAGGAACCACGCGAGGGCGGGCTCCAAATTCGAAATTAAATACTTTCATTCGATGCATGAAATTAACAATTACAATTAATGCAATAATGATTCTGTTCGTAATAGTATTTTTTCTGTCTTATAGTTTTAATTCTACCATTTTAGCCCCTTTTTAAATTTATTTTCGTAAAGAGAGCGTTCTCGGTTATTTTGTAGGCGCTAAAGAATAACGTATCAAAATAACCGCTTTACCATTTACACAAACTGAAGCAGAATGTGAATTTGAGTGATAATGATCGTAACAATTTGAACAGAATTAGAACTATGATAGCCGTTTTCAAAAAAAAATCCCAGAATTTCAAAATCAACAAAGTATAATGACATTTGGTAAATGCAAACACCTCATAAAACTACCGTTTATTGACAAGAATATAATTTAATTAAACCCGATTAAATTCTTGCGGATGTCTATTTTTTTTAGAACTATGTGCTCTGTCAAACACGGGGTCGGGTGAAGAGGAAGTGTCTGTTGTGATAACATCCGAAAATACTGTATTGATTTGACCCCGATTTGGATCATATCTTATTACAATCTGGATCAAATTTTAATGTATCCAGTTGGAATCATTTTACCCTTTTCCGCATGTGACTTCCACAGGGGCGGCGCTATGGTAAAATCTTAGGAGGGGCTAAAAATCTGTCGGGAAATTTTGCCCGCCAAATAAAATAAGAAAACATTTACTAGCCAAACTGCAAACTGTAAGCCTAACAGTTCCGACAAGTGGGGGGAGGGGGGGGGCGGCGAAGACCAAAATCACTTTTTGCCCGCCAAAATTATTTTTACTAGCCAAATGAATATTACCGTTCACTGACAATTTAAGGGACACACCCAGTCGGCACTTAACTCACAGGAGCTCTGACCTTGAAGCTACCAGGCCCCACATAGGCAATGGGTGGTTACAAAAAAAGATAAAGCTATCAATTTATATTGCATTATCAAATGGGTCAAAGCATGGATTCTGAAGTGAAGCATCATTGTTATTGTGCGATCACACAAAACAGGCCCCATGTTGTAACCTTTCGAAACAAATTTGAAAAATTCTCTCTCTATCAATGGCTCTGATAAAATGAACAAAAGGTCACCATCTTATGTTGAATAGAACTTTCTCAGAAAAAAAAATGAATTTTCCATTTGTGTGTTTAATAATTCCACGTTTTAATAACCTAATCCTTTAGAAAAGTACAATTACTTTAGAAGGAAATGTGTACCACCTCGACATATCTAAATGAATGTCCGACAATTGCTCCCACGATTATTTCATCATTAACCCTGACCTCAACCCTAACCCTAAACCCTAACCCTAACCCTAACTCTTTGTCTTCTGAGATATTGTCACCGGAGCAACTGTCGCCGGAGCAAATACCGGATCTCCATCTGGGCATTTCCGTGAATTATTGGACAAATCACACATTATATAAATTGCTCTATCTCAAATCATATTACATTTTAATGGTTTGAATGGGTATGAATCATGAAGAAACAATGGGGGACATCATTTCCACTCTAAATTTTATGTCTTCAACAGCCCCCTCTAGGAGAATCAGAACCATACACAAAATACCACATGTGGGACTAGTGTGACTAAATCTCGGTTTTATGATCAACTATCATTTATTCTGCAGTTTTGTCCATGCCAATAGCCTCTCCTCATTGTTTTTGAAAGTAATAAAGCCTCACACATGCATACTAAATCTGAAAAAGACATGAATAAACGCAAATTTGTGTGGATGGACAAAATGTAACGTAACTAACCGTAACGTAACTAACCATGTTTTTGATGTTGTAGTTAAAAATGAAAAGATTTTTATCAACAAGTATATCAAATGACTTATCAAGACACCAGAAATAGCATGAATACCACAGTTTGTTTCAGTTGAAAACAGGTTGAGGAAACTTTGAGGACAAAGACTTGTCATTTTTTTTCATGTCCTTTTTATGTAACGTAACTAACCATATTTAAAATTCTAGTTATTACCCATTGAAACATGTCTCATGATTTTGCTTGATGTTGTGAAGTAGGTGCCAGTCTAGAGAACTGACAGCAACAAAACAGAAAAAAAATATCAAAGCATATTCATATAAGAGCCAAACGTTGAGTAAAGTTTGTCATAAAGTGTAACGTAACTAATCATGGAATTGCCCATCTAAATAGAGATGCTCAATGCACATACTAGGTGTTAAAAATAATATTTGTTAATTTTGAAAATTAATAACACAAAAACTGTTCAACAGATTATACTGGCATTGAGTATAGTTACAGCATAATAGTGAACATTTTTGTTTGAGGTGGTTTGAAGACGATATCAATAATCAGTTTAATGTAATTCATGCTTTTTAAGAATTTAGGGTTCAGATTTTGCTCAATATCCAACCATATCAAAATTCAAACGTAGCAGTGTTAATTTCAATTTCGCTTTGCAAATAATTTTTGATATATGCCATTGGATGTCTATGCTCAGACGCTAACTTGAATAAAGCTCCAGTATGCTTTCAAGTAAGGTCTATCTTGGGCCCACTCTCTATTTATATATATGTCAATGACCTCAGTGAATGTTCTAACCTCCTCAAATTTCGTTCAGTTTGCTTGATGACACTAGCATATTTATTCATCCAAAAACGTTCACTCATCAGAATCTGCTTTTTAAATGATGAATTTTACATGTTTCATTGGTTTACAAGCTAATAAACTTTCATTAAATATTTAATAAAACTAAATGTATTCAATTTTCTAGAAGAATGTTTGCCTGTAAACTAATGTAAAATACAAATAGACAATGTGTCATTACAAATGTCCGACATGTTAATCTTCCCTTGGAGTGACTGTAGACAAGTCATTATCTTGTACCTGATCATATTGTAATATATACTATTAAACATAAGCAGAAATCTCGGTGTCATCAGCAAGCTCAAGTATTATATTCACACAAAGCACTTTTTTTTTATACAATAGACTGATTTCTATCCACTTATGCATATATTGTAATATTGTATGGGCAATTCGTCATGTATATTTGTCTAAGCTTCACAAATCAAACGTTGCCCTACGATATGTTCCAATTTCTCATTTTCAGAGCGGACCTCTCGCCCCTGTTTTGTTCATTTAACCTTTGAAACTATTTTGATATACACAGATCCAGCTTGGAACATTTATGTTTTACGATTCCTTTGAATAATTTGCCGTGTAGATTTTCTGATCTGTTACTTTTAACTCGCAACTTCATACGTATAATACCAGAAAAAAAAAATTCGCGAACAAAATTACATTTATTTCTAAAGTTAACTTCCAATCGGTCAGAAATCATCATATCTTATCGTGGCCAGTCCCTCCTATGGAATAGTTTACCAAACCCCTTACTGAATAGCACACCATCTACATTCAAGCAAAAGTAAGAAAATATCTTGCTTGCCAATACTGCCGAAGTTCATAAAAAATATCTACGTTTTCCATATTTTTCATTTCCTAATTTGTAGTTTTCATTGACATATATATTTTATAATGGTTTGTTGTTTTTGGTTTTTGTTGTTGTGTTGTTGTTTTTGTTTTGCTTGTTTTTTCGACGTTTGTTAATTGACAGTCTTTCACATGTATATCTTAATACAGTTATCGTTATATTATTTTAAGGTTGCTTTAGGGGGGTGGCGATGTTGGATGCGAGGGCGTTCGATGCGGCTCTGTCGGGTTGTCACGCAGATATGCTGCGCTTGATAAGCCTGATGAGTTGCGGTCTGGGGCTTCGTTACCTCTGGCATGCGCTGTTCATGGAGGCAATTGGGAAATTTTGTAGTACCAGTAAATTATCTGTATTTTATCGTAACTTATTAATGTCTCATATCACGTTACTTGTGACCCTTTTACAGGCCCAGTTTTCTTGGGTGCACGTCAATTCTTAAGTATTGGATTTTTGTTTTATTTGATGCATTTATATTGCTTGTAGTGTTGTTTCTGTTTCAATTGTATGTCTTTTTAAATTGCTAATAAAAGATGAACTTGAACTTGAACTTGATATACAGATGTGTTCAAAACTAATTGTGCAAGTCACAAAAGCGCCCTCTTTGGTAATATGCGAAAACATTTTTGTAACGTCATCTACTCACCGATCAGGGCCATAGTTTAAGTTTCAATGCTGTTTGTTCTGTTCGTTGTGCTGTTTGATCTGAAGTAGTCAGTAAGCAGCGAAAAGGTAAAATCACAAATGTACACTTTACTACAGTCATCAATAGGCATCCACGCCCTCTCCCGAAAAGTGACACACATTTGTGATTCCACCGTTTTGTCTTTTAGATATCTCGCAGATCAAAAAGCAAATTGAACAAAACAAACAATATTTTAACAGCTAAGACATTGACTTGATGTTGAGTAAAATAATGTGTCACAGCAGTATTTTTACTGTCAGAGAGGCTGCTTTTTCACTTGAACATTTGCTGAGAAAAGTGTTGCAGCATGTCTAAAAAATCTGCAAGTAAAACACGCCCTCTTCGGCAATACGAAAATACTTCTGGTGACATGATGCTTATATCAACGTCTAAGGGCAAAGGAGTCTTAGCTTCAAATGGCCATTTGTGTTTTGTAACTTTGCTTGTTTTAAATCTCAATATGTGGTGTAAACAACAAAAGAGTGGAATCACAATTGTTCATTTTACAAGAGGATTGTAGGTAAAAGTGGCACATTGCAATTTTTACCTTTCTTATTCAATTAACAGTATCTGCAAGATTAAGACAAGCCAATATAAGAAACTAACGCATGTTTGAAAGCTCCGACTATGGCTCTTGACATTATGATTGAGGCTCATGTACAGCAAGCGTATTTCTAATTGCCAAAGAGGCGGTTTTCAGCTTTGCACAATTTTTTTGAGAACACTGTATAACTTTCTTTAACACGCTTGTTACAAATATAAACATAGTAATGGCTCTTGGCATTGGCTTCACGTATTACTACTATATACTACTACTATACTAC
The DNA here is from genome assembly GCA_001188425.1 of Eucidaris tribuloides. Taxonomy (NCBI): domain Eukaryota; kingdom Metazoa; phylum Echinodermata; class Echinoidea; order Cidaroida; family Cidaridae; genus Eucidaris; species Eucidaris tribuloides. Next base: position 33,425 of record JZLH01S0570620.1, read on the forward strand.
TACTACTACTATTCTACTACTACTACTGTCTACACCACTACTACTTCTACTGGGCTGATCTACTTACTAGGCTCTAATTCTATATCTACTCTTTTTTACACATTTTATCAAGATCCACGCCATACGCAGTCCACATGACCCTGGGAGACGGGGCGCTCGGAGTGGCTTGCAGCCACCCCAGAAATTTGTCAGGGGGTGGCACAGCATCCCCCTGCAAAAAGACGTGCTATGTCCATTTTTGTTCAAATTGGCCACTGGCGACTTTTGGCTGGTTGATTTGCCTGTGATTTCTATTTATTTTTTTACCGCGAAATAGTTCGCCGACAAACGCTGAGGCGACTATTTCGGCTGTTTGATTTAGACGCGAATTCGGCTCGTGAAAAAGACTTTTTGGGCGCGAAACCTTTCGCCAAACCCTGCCCCGCTGAGGCGATTTTCGGCTGATGATTTGGCCGGAATTGGCCGTGACATTTTTTTTGGGGGGGGGGGCCGTGGAAAAATTTCTTGGGCACGAAAATTTTCCGGCCGACAACGCTGAGCCAGACTTTCTCGGCTGTTTGATTTGGCCCGTGAAAAATTATTTTGGCCTCGAAATTTATATCTCGGCCACCCCGCGGAAAAAAATTGTTTTCAGGGTCTGGTCACCAAAAGGTCAAAACCATCAGTTTGGGTTCTGGCGAAAATTCGCGACTTCACTGAAACTTAACATGGCACCAATTGTAAATAGTCTTTATCGTTTGTTAGACAAAGTTGAGCAGCTTTTAAAAGGCATATAGTCAAAACAAAGTAGTCAGCATTTACCACCACACAATTGCAACAAAATTGATTTTGGCTGGCAGTTCATTCAGTAAAGGTCCACTAAACACAATACTCAAAATCCCGCCAAATCCGCGCATTGAAGTAATCTAATTTGCATAACTATGCAAATTTGCTTTTCTTTTAGCAATAAAATCAGATTTTACCAAATTGTGCATCCCTTAATGGCAGATAAAACACTTTACTGCTGTAAAATACATGCTTCTTATAGCTAATGAACGATAGACTTATTCTTGAATAAATACGGTAATTTAATTAGCATGTTATGCAGCAATTAACTGCCGGCCATTACACAAAATTCAAATTTTCACTATGCCATGCAAATTAGGTACTCATGGAAACAATCAGAGGTCTAAAGCCAGGTTTTCGTGGTCTGAACAAGATAGATAATTTTTGCAAGGTTACACAAATTTAGCAGCTTAAAAAAAACATATTCTTAATGGGTAATATATGAACTTCTTGTCAGTTTTCATATTTTCTTTCGAGCAAAATCGATTCAAATTCTACAATATTAGGTATTTCCTTTTATTATTTGGATGACCAAGTTTGTGTTCTTCATTGTAATCCAACTAATGTACTACAATCAGTCATGTATAGAATTCACATAAATCTTACAGCGATGACTTACTGGGGAAATACTATTTATTGTAAAATACATCCCTTTAAAGACGCTATATAACACTGTGAAGGCCCATTTAAAAAATTGTCGAAGTTGCTAGTCTGACATTATCTGACAGTGTTTTGAATGGACAAATAAACACCCTAGACACAAAAGTTTGGATAGTTATCTGTCACTAGTACAATATGTGCAGATACAAAATGGCACATTAATTTATTCTCGCCCGATAGGAAATTCTGCAACACTGGTAAAAGTCTATGGGAAAAGTCGAATGGTCTCTCAATGATTTTCACTTTTTAAAGCACTTAATGATCGTTTTAAATGCAATTTTTTTCAGGCTTCATTTTAGACCGTATCAGACATGATACTGCTAGCATGGGGATCATGTAGCTCAGATTTTTTAAACTGGAAACATTGTTATACAGTGTCTTTAAAATCAAAATGTAATAAGGCGACGTAACGACTCATTATTCAAATCAGTCGTGATTTTAGTGTGACTGCTCACCTGGAGACCTGCCAATCTTAGTTTCGATACTATTGCCCTCCATATCCGATCTGTCCTCGTCATATCCCTGATTTCGTCAAAGCTGGTCTCCTCCCGCTTGGTGATATCTTTAATCTGATATACCCAGAGTTTGCCATTCGTCTGATTGTCAGACCAATTCATGTATCATCTACTGACCAAGATATATTACTTATCAAAGCTCACTTCTAAAACTCACCCCATGCATGAGGTGATCAAGTGCCGGAAGGCCTTTGCTAAAGAGAGGATGGACCTATATTGATTTGGCAGGCGATAAGAGTACAGCTAGATTTCTTCAATCTAGACTACCGTTACGGACAGAACTTGATCACACGAGCCATACCAAACGAGTAATCGCCCATTCCTCCTCCTCCCCCCCAAAAAAAATAGGACGTATGGAATTCAAATACTAGGTGTTAAAAATAATATTTGTTAATTTTGAAAATTAATAACACAAAAACTGTACAACAGATTATACTGGCATTGAGTATAGTTACAGCATAAT
>JZLH01S0570654.1:11213-34205 GCA_001188425.1 Eucidaris tribuloides
TGTGTGTGTGTGTGTGTGTGTGTGTGTGTGTGTGTGTGTGTGTGTGTGTGTGTGTGTGTGTGTGTGTGATGGTGTGTGTGTTATGTAGTGCATATTTGCACCTTTGACATCTAAAGAGATCAATAATCACATGACTAGGTAAAGACGAGTTAAACAAGCTCTTTCGGTAAAACGGACCTACACTAATATCTCTGTCACTCGCCTGTATCGTATGTTGCTATCTTCATCTGTCAAATTCAAATTGTCTCGGCTATACTTCCATCTTCAGGTGTGAAAATATGTCGCTTCTACAGAAAATGACCTGGACCTGGTGTTATATTAGAGTATCATAATAAGTCGTCATTCTGAAAGTATCATAATAGGTATATGTGTGTGAATGATTTTACTCTTCCACTTTTGCGATTTTTAATGATTTTTTTGTGAAGAATAATGCGTTGAGTGATGTATCAAATCTATTCCAAAAGGGGTCAGGTAGTGAACATGCTATTTTTATGAATGACGGACTTCTAGTCCTGTAGCAAAACGGAGGTACGGGTATGCTTGCCCAAACGCCAGTGGCAATGCTTCTTGTACGCATCTTTTACCATGAGAGGTGCTCTGTATTAAGGAAAACGTACTAGTAACCCAACTACGCAGTGCAATTGCATGCTATGCTAGATAACGATTATCCAGATTGTTTATACATTTTCAATGATTTGGTCTGGTTCACATTTCTTTTTTTTTTTTGAATGATAATGACATCCCATTACTTCGTTCACAATCGAAAAAAAAACGTTATTGCAAATTTTCCTGCAGATATTAATCAAGCTATCGGAGTTTTTAAATTGATGTTCTTTGTGTGTTGGTAAGACAAGGCACAATAATCCGTATTAAGCTACTGTCACACTGCGCCGTCTAACGATTCTGTTTGAAAAACGAACGCGTACGTTTATGAAACGTTTATTGGATTTTGTGATTTGTTTTACAACTGGATTACAAACGTATCTAGACGTTGACAGACGGTGCTTCTCCCTTCTGTTCCATGTTATTGTATTCCATTTGCCACCGTCTGACACCGTACGAGGTAAATGTATTAGACGGAGGCAGACGGATTCGTTAGACGGCGCAGTGTGACATTAACACCAGCTTTACCCATACAACTTGGTCCGTTTTTAGCGACGTACACTCCAAGAAGAAAGGCTTCTTAAATGGTGCCCATTTGTCATAAGAACGGCACCATTTTGTTGCATCATAGAACCAGTTTGACGTTGAAAGGGTTCTAATTGGCACCATTCTGCCCTGAAATGTGCCATCAAGAACCCCGTCTACATCTAAATGGAACTGATAAGCACTCATAAATCCTGTTGTGAAAATGGGTCCAAAAGGAAATCATTTAAGAACTTTTTTCTTACTGTATCAGGGGTAAGACATAATCTTTGATCAAATACTCTTTAATCATCACACGCTAAACAAAGGGATTCTGAAGAAATAAAAAAAGGGATTCTGAAGAAATTAAAACAAGGAAATCGGTAGTTTCAATCAAAGCCTATTCCATGCTTTAGAAAAAATGTATATTTTTTTTTTCCATTTAAAGTGATATGATGAGCCAAACCTAGGGGATAGTTTTATCCCAATTTTCCTATACTTGGTATATTTACGTACACGGCGAGGAATTTCATAAAGTAAACAATGGTACATAATAGGCGGAAAAGTGTTGATTATGTGATAGAATACATACATTGTGACAATTCACCCCAGGTTTCTGACATTTTATAAAAAGAACCAAATGAATTGCTACAATTTCTGCCTGAGCGTTCGACGCCTTAGAATCCTAATGAAAAGGACAAAGGTCTGACAATGTCCTAAAATTAAAATAAAAACGAAAAACTTTAAAGCCCAAGTTTAGTTTTAGGGATTTTTTGTTATTTCAAAGATTTATGCCCCAAAGTCATAACCCTGCAATAATAGATTCTGAATGTCTTTAGTTTTTTTTTTAATTAATTAACGAAAAATCTCGTGGGAACACCCCCCAAATTTTCACTTTGACGTGCTTCGGCCTGAACCTGTTTCGCCCAGGATGTTTGACTTCACTCAGGTACTATCGGCGAACCGTAGTTCGCCGAGAGACAATCGATCCATATTTTAATTCGAATGACAAATGTCACTGCAAGTCTTACCCAATGACATTTATCGTAAAATGAATACACAATAAACCAAATAAATGAGTTAAAATGTATTGTCATGATAACATTTGCGATTTTACAGAAAATCGTACAATTTGGAAAGGTTATACACATTAGTCCGAAACAATCCAGTCCCTGGTTAACACACCTGGATTTTTAGCCCAGCACCCAAAGTGTTATAGCATCTAAATGGTTAAAAAGGCTTTAACGTTACATGTGCTATACCTCATCTGAAAGAGCAGACTCGGATCTTTCAGATGAGGTATAACTCATATAACTTTTTTTGTCTTTGGGTATTTTTTTTATTATTTAATGAAAAATGCCGGGGGGACTCCCGACATTTTTTTTACTATATTCTACATTATAGCATCCAAAGGGTTAAAAAGGTTCTATGAGTAATACCTCATCTGAAAGAGCTGCGTCTGCTCTTTCAGATGAGATATAACACATGTAACCTTAAAGCCTTTTTAACCCTTTAGATGCTATGATGTAAAATTTTGGGGGTGTTCCCACGAGATTTTTCATTAATTAATAAAAAAAAAACTTAAAGACATTCAGAATCTATTATTGCAAGGTTATGACTTTGGGGCATAAAGCTTTCAAATAACCAAAAATCCCCAAAACTAAACTTGGGCTTTAATACGAGACATGACCAATTCTGATGCCTTTTATTGGATTGGATTAATCATGAACATTACATTTTGTCCATTAATTCAACTGGACACTGCACATTTTGTGGAAACACTTCCCCATATCTTTTTCTGGCAACGAAGTCAAAGGTCATTCATTCTTCTGGAAACCTGCTTGGTGGTGGCAATCCATGCTTTGTTCACCATGGTTTAGTCAGCTCTTCTGTAATTTGCTCATTGTATAAATGGTGTTTTATAAGAGTTAGCCTTGTCATCTTTATATTTAAAGATTTACCTACCTTGTTTAACATGCAATCTAATCACAAATCATCTAATCACAAATCATCACATTTCATGTTTCTTATGGATAACGTTTTAAATTACGCAGACTACTATCCTTCGTCCGGGTATTTTGTGGTGTGATAAATATAGAATTCTAGAACTTCAGCACCATCTACACAGAGATAGTATGCTCTCTGTGGAGATGAAATAGGGTGGAACGCACGGAGGGTTTCTATACCTTGTTTTCAAAAAGCTTTTTTTGAGATTTCTGTAGTCTATGCATACCAGCCCTGAACTGTGACCTCATTTGATTCCAGCTATCATGGTCTCTACGCACAAAACAGCTAGTATCAAACTTTGTATCGTTTGCATCAGTGAATTTACTAAAAGGCATGGGATGTAAGCTGAATGCACGTTATAAATCAAAGTTGGAGTTCATACATTTAGAACGTGCTCGACAATGATATGGAATAAAAATAGTCTCGTTAGGTACGGATCTTTATGTCCATCGTGTGCTTTCAGTAATGGACACCATTCCTCGAACGTATGATATAAATGACGCCAAAGAGTACTTTGCAGTATTTGGTTATCTTAAATGGCTACTGCTTCTGTAATGATGGCCTGGTGGTCAGAGCGTCCGCCTCATGTTCGGAGGGTCACTGGTTCGAGCCCCGGCTGGGACATACCAAATCGTTTTTAGAAATGGTACCTTCTGCTTTCTAACCAGGCGCTCAGATGTCCAGAGCAGAGAAGGGTAATAATGACATTTATGTAATACAGGGCCCAATAGTAGAGCATTCTATGTGACTGAAGTGGCTACCATGGGTAAATAAGACGCTATTATAATTATTTATCATTATTATTTATGATCGAATTTGTACTTTTATTTTCAAAACATGTTTCATGTAAACGACTGCGATGCACAAGATAAATCATTCCGTGTATTCTTGTAAGGAGTTAAATGTAGGAGAAGGTCATCTTGTTTTGTCTAAGTATCGATTTGTGGAAACGTAGAAACAAGCATTCCAAATGTTCAGCTGAGTTTATTACCCTCTAAAAACCCACTGACCAGTCCGGCTTCATCGTATCCACACTCTAGATGAGAAACTCATCCACCCATCGCACGAGATGACCCTAATGTGATATTCAAGAGTCGATTAAATTCCTGCCTATTTCCCAAAATAGTTAGGCCTATATTTGTTTAGTTTTGTTGCGTTCTTTCTTGAAGTTATTCAATATAACTAGGCGTATATAGAAAAGAACAAGAAGAAGAAGAAGAACAGCAACAAGAAGGAGAAGAATTAATAGAACTTGGTGTGCGCAGGTCCATCATACCCATTATTTGCAGTTTTCTCACAGGCAAAACTCAATGTACTAAGATAGGAATACATACCCCACCGTTATTGCAAACTACCCGTAGTGTGCCGCAAGGTATCAAATTTTATTTGTGATCCTTGTGAATGATGCCGCAGTTGATTGTGAAAAGAAATGGAAATACGTAGAGAATTTGACACTGGGAGAAGTTGTTGCACGAAACCAGCCTCCTACTCTACAAAAGTCACTTGACAATGTCTCACAATAGTGCCAGCACAATGATGTTCTCCCTAAACGTGCCAAATCTAACCTGATGAGTGTTTTTGTTTTCTTCTTTCTTCAGCCAATGAACCATCGTACTGATTTTACACTGAACAATGTTCAGCTTAATGTAGTTTCTTATTTGAAATTGTTGGGAGTTATAATCGAAGATGATTTCAAGTGGACCCTACATGTGGAACAAAATTATGACAAAAGCGTCTCGAAAACCGTACACCCTCTGTATTCTTAAAAAGTTCAAGACACCGATTGAAGAAGGTTAACAGTGAACTCCTGATATTATGCCCTCCAGAGGTGTTAGACAGGGCTGTCCGTTATCCACACTTTTATTCATCTTGGCAGTAGAAGCACTAGCCAATCAGATAAGACAACATGTTGAGTGTTAAGGGTTATCTATTGAAAATTGTAAGAAAGAAAGAAAATTAGTGCAGCTTGCTGATGATTTGACTTTATTTATGCATGATGTTCAATCTGGTGAAATTGCTTTAAATATCATTAGTAAATTTGAAAATGTTTGTGGAATAAAGTTAAATAATAATAAAACGCAAGCTTTATGGTTGGGAAAGAGTATCCCTACTGATACGATAGGTGATATACAGTGGTCAGATTCTTATGTGAAATCACTTGGTATTTTCTTTAGTAGGAATAGCAATTGAAGCACAAGCTTGGACTGGTCAGAAGAACGTTTTATTAAAATCAAACATATATTTAATTCTTGGAAACAGAGAAATTTAACGTATAAAGGGGAAATTATTGTTTTGAAAAGTTTAATTTTGTCTAAATTGATATATACAGCATATGTAATAATGTGTCCGAAGAACATGATCAAAAGATATATATTTTTATCGAATTTCTGTGTGGTTCATCTAACCACAGAGTCAAAAGGGTCAAATGTTATAAATGATATTGAGAAAGGAGGTTTCAATATGTTTGACATTTATACAAAAATTCGATTCGTTGAAATTGAAGTGGTTGTACAACTATTTACAGAGTCAAGAAGACACAAACTGGAAAGTGATGTTTGATTATTGGTTTCAAAAATTTGAAGGAATTGTGGTTGTTTAAACTAAAGCAAAATTTAGACAGTGTGTTAATAAATTTCAATTTTAAGTTTCTGTATGACATTCTTCCAACACCAAAAAATGTATTGAATTGGAATTTAACAGAATCAAATTCGTGTTTTTATTGTAATAATATTGATGATATATTACATACGTTTTGTGAATGCACATATCTGACTTTATTTTGGAATTATGTTGAAAAGTTTATACAAAAAATACTTTCTTGCAGGATTTTCTATTAGTTATGAAAAAGTGGCATTTGGATATAAAGAAATGAGTAAGAAATCAATAGATATGAATTTAATTTTGGATTACGCTTTGTTTACTATTTATAAATCTATGTTAATTTATCAAATGCAACGCCAAAAGATGAAACAAAATACATTGGTAAGATTATTCATTACTTTACTAAACAATCGGTACAATATAGAGAAAATATGAACAAGCAGAGAGTTATTATCAATCTTTATTTATGGGAAAATGTGTTTGTATAAACTAGTTAGATAATGTTATGTTATAATGTTAGTTACATGTTATTTTGATGATCGTGCTAATATGATTCAATAAAAGACCAGATTTTGTTGATTTTTTTTATTTTTACAAATATCTCCTGTAACATTAGACCGTTTCTTGTGTATGCATGTCCGGTATGGCATACGTCCTTAACAGATTAGTTCCGAACAGTAAAATTGAATTTGTGCAAAAAAAATGGCTCTTCAAATCATCTTGGGTGCTTACTACACTAACTATGATAAGGCTCTTGCAGTTTGTAAACTTCCAGCTCTAAGTTCCAGCCGAGATCTAATCCTTCAGGGCTTTGGCACTGGAGTCTTGCGTTTGGCAAAGCACAGACATCTTCTTCCACCAAGTAAGGTAAGCACTCTCACCAGACAACTATGAAACACATCCGGTCTATGAACCATCAAGTGCAATACAGAACGATTCCGCAAATAAACAATTCCCTATCTGGCACGTACCTTAAAAGTTTAGAATAAATAGAATAAATTAAATAATCCTCAAATCTCTCATACATGTATAATTCGCTGTCAACTTCAGTCTCTTGTCCAAACATGATACGTATTTGCACCATGTCTGTCTTTGCTGAACGCTGGATTCCAGTGCTAGAGCTCTAAAGGGGTGCTTCAGCAAAAAGACAAAAAACAAACAAACAATTAAATTTTCATTTAATTTTGACCTAGTGTGTGTTTCTGTTTATTTTCGTTACAAATAGGCATTGATGTGTATTTTTCTGTATGTTTCTGTGTACGTTATGTTCCATGTACTGTATGTAAAATTGATTTTTGTTGGTGTTCGTACGTAAAAAAAATGAATATTAAACTAACCTACATATTGCACATTTTTATCATATTGTAAAGTGATGCTACATCGTAAACTGATGCTTTCAGCCTGTGCTGCTAACCAGTGTTATGTTACTATACCAATTAATAAAATAGATTAGATAAATACAAAAGAAGCAGAAGAAGAAAGAAGAAGAGATGAGAAGAAGAAGAGAAGAAGAAAAAAAAATGAAAAGAAAAAGAAGAAGGAGCGAGGCATAGGCAGAGAGGCGGAGCGCAGTGAGGAGGAGAAGAAGAATAGATCCATACGGTGTATCGGAAACGATTGCTATAGCTCTGAGCTTGTTCCCCAGTTCACGGTTGACCTAACACCATTTCTTCTGACAAAAGGACCAACTATGAATATAGAGAATTCGACCTAAAAACAACCAAACTACATAACGTTCTATTACATTTATGTTTCTTCATTCAGGATAAAAATGAAAATAAAGATTAGGAAAACCATTGTACGTACTCGAAAAATTGAAGCTTCTACACGTTTACATATCGAGAGATTATATCAATAAAATAAGAACACTTTCTTACAAATTATTCAGAATACTTATTTCAACAATCAGTGGAAGTAAATTTCAGGAGAGGTGTTTTGACTCACTGGGGATGAAAAGCTCCGCCTCACACCTTTTAACTGAACTTCAGAAGCCACGAAGACAACCTTTCTATCTGCCCACTTCTCTGATATCAATCCAAATAAAACTGTTCTTGTTGTTTTTAAAAACTGAGATTTCGCCTTTGGTTCCAGTGTTGAGGCAGCTAGTTCGGCCCATCCCAAACATTTAGTTAGTTTGATATATGAATATTTTCTGACCCAAACAACGTTATGTTTCCTTATTCGCACCCCCCCCCCCACCTTCTAAGACATTGACAACTGCATTTGGTTAGGTGACATTTATAATAAGATAGCGATTAAAGGTTAGTGACATGATTGGGAACACTTGAAAATGCCTCGAGAACCAAATGACTTGAAATATATACCAACTATAGAGTAGCAGGAGTGGATCACCCACCTGGGAGGATTTGTCTGTAATTTGTTTACTTAAAGAGAATCAAGCAGAAACATTGGAGTATCTTAATTTTATCCAGGGACGATAAAAATAAGCCCCATAGAGAGCCACACAGCAGGTTTCCGTGCTACGAGTGATATTGATATTGTTTATTTTAAAATGAGTCAACGTTTGACTACAATATTTCCACAGGAGAATCCTTACATAGTTTACTTGATTCTAGAGTAGTATCAGCCCAAGTTAAGGACTACCCCCAATCATGTTATTTACCTGTAATATGTCTACTTAAATACTATCGCTACATAGTGGAGAAGGGAACGCCATTTCTAATATTCACGAGTGTACGCAATGTAAGGACTCCACGGGTGTACGCACAACAATTTGTTTTACGAAACTCACCCCCATATTTCTATTCAATATCAATCAATAGGAATAACTGCACCTATTTTTGGCCGTGACAGTACCTGCTAGTACCATTCAGTTCTTCCAGTCGAGCATGGAGGGACTTCCCAACCTTAGCGTAGTAAGGGGATGATGGGGGCATGTCGCCCTAAATTTACAAAAAAAAAATCGACAAGAAAAAAACATTTTCGAAAAGAGTGGCCGAATGGCAACAGTGGTGCACTTTCGGTTAATATGAATATCCCTGTGGAATTGGCACATATTTAATATGAGTACGGATTGTGGACGGAAGATGACGGATACTACAAAAGCAATTTTACCTACTTAATTTTCTCTGTTATTTAAGAAATAGCAAATCAATGATTAGACCGTACTTAAGGATCGACAATTTTCTTGAAGCTGTGCTAATGAAAACAAGAGATAATCAAACACCAAAAGACATAGACCCTGCTAATAATCCACTTTTTTCCTACCACGGGAAAGAGAAGTCCTCTCCCAAATCATCTCTGGAGTGTTTGCTCATTCGACATTTTTGGCACTCGACGTTCAGTCAACATGAAATGGGAGGAAATAATGACCAACATACACGTTTCAAACAGAAGAGAGTCCGACTTTCTCCTGCAATAGGAAGACAGATTTCACATACATTCTCCTTCCACAAAACATGATTGAATGAGACCCCTTTCCCGCACACAATTCTGGTCACGCCTCAGATCTGCTACCCGAAGTATTTTGCAATCTGCAGACAAAAGTTTAATTCAGTATTGAAGCGTCATTTCAAAGCCAGTGTGTAGTCGGGAGAAGTACACTAGGGCCCATACGTTTGTGCAAGCCGATTGGATTAGGCCGAATTAATAAGTAAGTATCTTATCGTTTTATTATAGTATTATAAACAAAATATGAATCGTTGGAGTTTGATTGATATTTATTCTAACTCAGGCAAAACTTCGTTCTATGTTTGAAATGCGATAAACGTGAATGATATGTTGCGGATGTGATACGAAACAAGTGACTTTGCAACGATATTTTATCATCAAAAGTAGAAGTAGAAGTCACCCATATGTTGTGGAATTACCTTATCAAGTACATTGAATAGGGTTAGGGTTAGGGAATGGGAAGTTGCTGCTGGGCGACAACGTAACCTGACCTGATCGCAGTCTTAAATCCAGGCGTGGTCCTGAGTCAGCTCGTTTGCAATCTGCTCCTTATAGCTGAAGTTTTATGACAATAATGTCTTGTGATCTTGTTATATTTTAACATTTATTCTTTGGTTTTAGGGCATAATTCAACAACTAAAGCACACAATCTACACCTTAACATTAATGCTAATAACAACACCAACACATTTCTCATTTATTTCGTGGATAGCATTTACGTACACAGACTACTGAGGTAACTTCCTTCATCCGGGTATTTTCTATTAATATAGAACGCTGTAATGTTGCAAATACACACATAGAGTATACTGTGGAGATGGAATGGCGCGTAACGCTCAAAAGTTGTCCGTACATCGTCTCCGATTGCTTTGTGTGATTTCTGTAGCTCTGCAAACCAGCCTTGAACTTTGACCTTGTATGAATCTGGCTATCAGTACCTCTTCAGCTCGTATCAAACTTGGGTTGTTTGCTTCAGTAAAGTTATTCAATAGCATGGAATGAAGTTGAATTCAAGTTATTGAATATACTTTTAGAAAAATTCGATTCTGAAAATCGAGGTTCATGCAGTTAGAACGGGATGTACAATGACGGCGTAATGAAAATAGTCTCCTCTCTTACCAGCTGTGGGCAATTGTGTTCAGAATATTAATCATTCCTCGAAAGAGTCTTTTACACGTTATCACATCAGAGTATGTTGCTGTTCGTCAAAATGATTGCGGTTTCAGCAAATTTTAAAACATATTTATTATTCATGTGATCTACTGTGACGGGTGAAAGGAATTAATGCTTATTGCTGAAGGGGGTTGAAGTCCGTACACACTAAAAAATTAGGGTACATTTGGGGTACAAAGTAGCGTGTTTTGAAGAAATGTCACCCTCCAAGCCAAGTTGTACCCGTAGGGTACAATTTTGAACCCTTCGAAATGATGACAAAGACAAGGGGTACAATGTTGAACCCTTACTAATGCGGTTCGCAGACCCTATTGGAGACTTATGATTGAGAAATGAAAGATAATTTCCATTTTTTACCTGATGACAGGCTACTAAGATAACAAACAGGCATAATTAGCAAAAAGTAGTCCTGAACACTATGGTTGTGAAAAAGGAAAGTCGAGAAACAATTTTGCAATTCATCAATGTTCGTATTTCGGTCTGTAAACTTAAGACTATTGCCATCTACGTGTGTAAACCAATAGCAGGCAAGTAAGCGCAGAGCGGCTGGCCAATCAGGTGGCTTAATCTCGCGACGAAACGCGTCGCGCAGTCTTTGAGTGGAGCAAGGTGACGTGGCGCGGCGTCTGGTGTACCGAAATAGCGTGTAGAGCTTGGGAATAGTAAGTAATTTTCAACTTTTTTAAATACGTTTCTTTTGGATGTTGTAGTATAACGTTTTGTAACAATTTGATGAAACATTTTGTGTTTTTCTTCTTTTGACAATGATGATTCTTTGCCTGAAAACTGCTTGATTAGTTTGTTGTCCTTTTTCAAAAGCAATAATTGTGTGGCTGCGTGTACGTTTTGTTTGGTCCCATAGCTTCATATTACTGTTAGTGCGATTGTTGTATGTGTATCTGCCCGTAATGTACAGAATCACCATTGGCATTGGTATGCAAAATTTGATAGTTGCGGGCTTGTGGCTCATTTTCTTTAAGGAAGCAATGATAGCTAATGAAGAGAGTATTAGCTAGCCATTCTGATAAATACATGTACTACTGTATGATGTAGTATTTTCTGTCAGAAATAATATAATTATTAAATGAAAGGGATTATTCAGAGAGGTGAAATGCGAGTAATAAATTGATTCATTTGTCTCTCTCTGTATTTAGATCGCAACTGCAGATCTATAATTTAACAACATGTCAGAAAAAAATGACCAGGATTCGACACCGCTCGCTACAGCTATCCGCCGAGCTAACGCTGGTAACCGGCATTGGCACGATGAACAAGGAACAAATACCAAAGATCACATTTCTGACATTGTTATGTTAAGTAGTCCAAGGCGGACATTTTTATTATGATTATTAAATGAAAGGGATTATTCAGAGAGGTGAAATGCGATGTAATAAATTGATTCAATTGTCTCTCTCTGTATTTTAGATCGCAACTGCAGATCTATAATTTAACAAACATGTCAGAAGAAATAATATAGATCTAAAAAATAATTCTCAGCTCTTCTGCATAATCTTGCCCGGGATCTTGCCAATGCCATGGATGCTGGTCTGACTGAACTATCATTCCAACTAAAGTACTGCATATGCATTATACATATCCTCACCAACCCGAACGCAAACAACCGTGGCAAAGCGTTTGTAGGTGGCAGCGGCTCTGGGTTAAGCCGGCGCATAAACCAAGGTCTATATAGATCTAACGTTATGGAGATTTGTCTGTAGACTCTGGATTAACAAAGAAAAAGAAAAGAAAAAGAAAACCACTGATGCATGGATAAGATAGGACACTCTTTAAAAAAATCCCCCAATAAAAATTGGGTGTACCAATGGGTCCATATCCTGGACACATACTGTACGCAGTATAGGTGTGTTCAGGATATTAGGTTTGATACGTAGGTGTGTCAAAAGGTTCGGAGTAAGGACAGGAGGTTTCCATGAATGATTAGTTTGGACTTTGGATCTTTGGATCTTAGCACATTTAACAGATCTAACTTTGCGTTGGAGGTCACAACTCATGCGAGTTGAATTCTACACAATGACTTGAGAATAATACTGCACAGATTTTAATTGATTTGTTGTGTAGGTAGGTGACAGTGCACTAAATAGATCAAAGAATCAAGTCTTAGACATGCTTACTGATCGTGTTAAGTGGGGTTATCCATGTCATGTGGAGTGTGGACACAGCTAATTTTTGGTTAATATATTAAGTGTATCCTAATTTTGGACATATCATATAATGTCCTGTCTGATATTTTGTAAATTTTCTTTTCTCATTGTTTTAGCTCATCGGTGAACTGCAAGTTTCATATGGGGCGAAAGATGTGGCAGGCGGCATGTGCTGTCATCTAAGAATGCATTCAACACAATGGTCCAATCATCATCACGGAAGGAGAGAAAACGTCAGGAGCAAAGGACATCATCCTGGCCTATTGAGAGGATCTAGATGGTGCAACTTCAAGTAAAGAGGAGCAAGGTATTTTTCTCCCACGAAAACTTGGTTTATATAGTCAACCCTGCTGGAAATATGTGACATTTCATTAATACATTAATCATTGCAATGATATCCTCATAAAGGGTTTGTTATTTTACAAATTATCACTGTCTATATTGTCTATTGTCTATTGGAAATTCCTCTTCAGCATGGGACATAAACAAAGTCCATGTGCATGGTGAGTCATGTGAGTGACTGTCCAGTAACCTCCCAATAGACACTACACAATAGTACACATCATTTGTAATGAGTGGTCCTGTTTCTGGAGAGATCTGTAATCTCAGAGTGGAATAGTGTTTTTCTTTATTACTTTATTTCTTTTTACTTAGTTTTGCTATTAAAATATTTTGATAAACATAAACATCTACATTACTACCGTCAATTATCAGCATAAATTGTATATATCAATCATCAGCAACATTGCTCTTTCTCTTGTCTTCACTCATCTGAGGATGTGTGCGTATGTTCAATGATGTATTACAAGAGTCATCGTGTAATTTATTTTTTTCCATTGTGTCATTTCCAGATTTGATGGTTCATGTATTGGTGTCGTGTCTTCTACTTCCAGTGATTTTCGGGGAGAAGGATTCACTGTACGCCGTTGACAAGGTATGTATATATTATTTTTCATGAGCTATTTCAGACCAGGCTTTTACTTGTGTGTGTGTGTGGGTGGGGGGGGTCTAATTTCATATTTCGGCTGTGGATCGCGCCATTGCCGCGAAAATATGCATGCGCACAGAGCCAGATGTAAAGTACAAGACTGTACAGTAAAAATTTCAAAATAAATATAATAGCTTTATATTTTTAAGTAATTAATTATGAAGATAAGTGCAATAAATTATGAATTTCACTTATTACTCATTGACAATAGCTGGTAGAATATGTGTGAATATATTCCTTCTGACATTTCCAACAAATTATCCACAAAACATTTGCCGAATCGGAATTAATTTCGTATGTATTTTATTGTTTCGTGAATTTCTTTTGTATTTCATTGTTTTGTGAATTTCTTATGTATTTCCTTGTTTTTTGATCTTTTGTTTTTTTATTGGTTTTTTGATGAGGTTTGTTGGGGACACGTTTGTGATCATAGACAGCATAAAATTAATTCATTTCAACATGTGGAAGTAAAACTAATCATACATCTATGGTTTTTGGCTGAAAACACAATTTGCATTAATTCGTATTCAAAATCACGTTTTTGAGCAATTTTTGGGCTGACATGCATGTACAAAAAGTCGGGCAACGTCATAAGGGTATGTCTAATTTCAGCGCAAATAATTTCAAAAGATGCGCAAGACTTGAAAGTAAACAGTCAGCAAGAGACGCCGTCAAAAACAAATTGCGCAGCGGAATAGTGCCGAAATTCGTCAAGGGGGATGCAATTTGACCCCCCTCCTGATAATATACATGTAGGGTTAAGTAACGGAAAAAAAATAATTTTCTTTATCTAATTGAGTGTTTTTCCGAGCAATACAACGTTATAACATGTAGATCACTTTTGTGAGGTAGTTTATTACAGCTCTTCCTTACAGAAAGCGACAATTTGCGTTGAATAGAAGTTTATGGTTCAGCGGTACAAAACTGTTAGGGTACATGCACATTGGACAGAAAATGGCTTCCGATAAAATTTAGTGTTCAAACTCAAAATTCAATACAAGTCACGGGTGTATTTTGAATAAAGTCAAATATGAATATTTCAATTTCATTTTGCTGAAATTTAACGGCAAATACAAAGAGAATAAAAACAAAAAAGTACATAAAAAGGAAAATAAAATATATACAAGGGGATTGATGTTGAACTCTCGTTTGTTTTTTGGTTGCAATAAACTGTTAGACTAATGATATGTCAACTAACACATTTAAGTGGCACCCTTCAAAACATCACACGAAACAATGAATGCTCCACAGTGACACTTGACAAGTAAACCGCAGTTTGGTCGTAAGGTGTAGCTTAAAAAAATCATTGTTACATATTACTAGAGGGCACCAATAAAATGATTGTTCTGTCATATCATCAGTCAGCCACTGCATTCCTAAATAATGACATTCAAGGATTTGTTTTTTTTTATATGTATTTAGGAATTAGGAGCCACTTGGATCCACCCTGACCCTCGTGATTTCCGGCAGTCCAATCCATTGTGGGGACCTTGCATCTTCCATGGATGGCACCAAACGGTGTATAGAGCAGCCAGTCTTCTGGGAGGAGTACCCGCACAGTGAAAGAAGACCTTGCAACTGCTTCAGAAGTTTTTTGGAGGACTTGATGATAGGACTTCAGTCCGAACCACCAAGAGTGCCAAGATTTCCACCTTTGCAAACTAAAGTGATCTTTTCAATACAGGAGAATCATGTCATAGTGAGGTCAGATGTAGCAAGATAACTGATATAACAGGATAATTTTGCAAGTCTCATTCCTTTTCAAATCTCTTGTTTTGACCCTGACATAACAAGAAATCTAATATAAGACATTTCTGTGGTCCCAATAGATTGTTATATGAAGGCCCCCTGTACCTACATGTTTTGCTGTAAATTTAGCCTGCAATAATACATGTTTATTTTTCATATTTGACTATGAAGTATTTACAAGATTTGTACTGAAATAACTATAAACTTGTGTCACCAGTCGTACCACAATATTTTTCTGTCGATGCATTAATGCAATAATGTGAAAAATACTGTTTACTTGTATTTTTGTTCGTAAGAAATCTTTAATTGTACAGTACTTAGCAATTTGAACTGACTGTAATTACAAAACATGTTAGGCAAGTGAAACAGCATTGCCTCTTTAACAAATCCAGCAACTCTCTGAAATATTTTTTAACAACTCACTTGATAAATGTGGTATACAATGTGTGTTTTTTCCTTCATTTAGTTTTGTTGTTGACTTGTTGTTGTTTTTTTATAATGTATTCCCACCAGTCCTTGGGAAACTGGAAGCTGAATACCGGGCAAAGATTGTCATGTTATCCATCTGTTTACCATAAAGACTTGTGTAGCAAATTTGTATTTTAAAAGAAATGGTGTTTTTGCTGTTATTGAGGCTGTATCAAGAAATAAAGTTTTTTTTTCATTTTATATTGAAATACATGTGGCTCTTGAATGATATCCATTTTACCGGTACCTTGCTTCTTGTAATGTATAGTGTGTGCTTTGTATGCTTGCATTCGTACTTGTATATACGTACTTAGATGTGTGTGTGTTTGTGTGTGTTTGTGTGTATGTATGTCTGTCTGTTTTTGTGTTTGTGTGTGTGTGTGTGTATGACTGTGTGTTCGTGTGTGTGTTGTGTGTGTGTGTGTGTTGTGTGTGTGTGTGTGTGTTGTGTGTATGTCTGTGTTGTGTGTGTGTGTGTGTGTGTGTGTGTGTGTGTGTGTGTGTGTGTGTGTGTGTGTGTGTGTGTGTGTGTGTGTGTGCAAGTTTGCGTGTGCACATGCATGTATAGGTGTGTGTGTATGGATGTGCATGAACCCATATGGGTGTAAAAATGCACGTTTGGGGTGCAATTTTGGACCCATTTGGTTTCAATATTGGACCGCAAGGGTTCCAGTTTTAGACCATAAGGTTCAATTTTTTTGTACCCTTAAGGTCCAAATTTAGACCTTTAGGTTCCAGTTTTAGACCCTTCGGGTCCTATTTTGAACCCTTAGGGTTTATTATTTAGTTTTATATTGTCACCCAAAGGTTACAATATTGCACCCCTAAGGTAGAAAGTTGTACCTACAGGGTGCAAAATTGCACCCTAGGTTAGGGTACAAACTTTGTACCCCCAAAGTGGGGTTCAAAGTTGTACCCCTAGGGGTTCACCCGGTGTTGCATAGGATTGTACCCCTAGGGGTTCAAATTTGTACCCTAATTTCTTAGTGTGTACATGCTGAATTTATCTTGAGGGGATAATAATGACAATTGTTCTTTTAGCATTTTCTTTGAATTTCACCTTCCATTATGAGTTACTAAAAAAAAAAAATCTATAGATGTTACTTAAGCAGAGTATCTATTTTTTTTAGTGTCTCCAGTTCAAAGGTGAAGAAAAAACATAATTACTACGTTTGTCCAATTTAATTGTACGAATGTGCACAAATGACTCTTTAACGTGCTAAGGGTTAAACGTAGGAAAAATTGATGATAAATAATAATCTTGGCTAATTCTGACAGGTGTCTAAAAGGTGATATGTTGGAGAATAAAAGCCACCGTTATGTTATTTTCTCCTTCGTTCGTAGTTTTCTTACCGTTCCGAAGCACACAGAAAGTTTGCATAGGTGTTGTATATTACTGTTTTGCACAAATTTGCACGTGTTTTAGATTCACAGCTTAAAAAAAAAAAAAAAACGTTGACATTATGATCTTGGTCTCAAGAGTTAAGAAATCTGAACACATGTTCCAATTTAAAAGGTGCAGTTTTACATTAGAAATACTCGTCTGTCCATCTTTCACTTAACCCGACCTTTACACATTCTGGAGATTTATGCCTTCCAAATAAATGCAGTCCTTTGTCATACCACCTTTTAACACGTGCAGAACAGTGAATTACCTTCTCAGCGGCATCGAGCATAATGAGGAAAGGAGTTTGCACTCCTCCTATAACACCAACCCGAAACAATCTATACAAACTAAAAGCTAGTCCCGCTATCCACAAGGTTCTTTATAATTATGGGGGTCGGCGGAATATAGTTCTAACCCACAAAAGTGTAATTTTGAGATAATTGATTTTCAAAGTTTGAAAAAATCCATAAATCACAGTCTTTGGTCAGTTGTCTTGAAATTTAGTCAAATGGAAGAGTAAACATTAAAAATTAGCCTCTGTGAATATGAAGAACAAAGATTAAGATTAATTTGGACATTTTATGTCATTTCTGACATAAAATAAGTTAGCAGTGGCTTAGCACTATATTTCTCCTGAAATTAATACATGTTTTGTTTTACCAGCCACCACAATTTCATACCGAAGTTGTGGAAATTGTCGAACAACTTGTCACTATAAAAATTCGGATGAATATAGCGCTAACCCACAAAGTACAAACATACTAAAAACATCTTGAAAATTGTGGCTTCGCGCTAATTATGCTGCCGAAAAGTTGATACTTTTTTCGGGGAAAAAAAAGGTGTCCATCTTTATTTACCATCGTATTGGTCGAATCCAGATATTATATTTTTAAACACGGTAGAGTGGTGGATAAGGATCATGAAAACGTGTGTAACTCAATTTTCACAAAAGTGAGGGTTAGCACTATATTCCACCGACCCCCTCAATTTCACTATGCTCAGATTGAGCAAGGTTTATAATGATGTTAATTGCAGTTATTGTGTATGTGTTTCGTCCAACTGAATATCATGAATATCGTATTTGACGTCCTTCTTTCTCCTTTGGAAAGTTCAATGCAAACATTATAATTAATTAAAATGGAGTTATAAAATCTCCTTGAATGGTGGCGTTATATAAGCTTTACATTGTCTCCCTATTTACATAATCACTATTGGATTTCGAGACTCTCTCCATATTCATTTAAACAGACAATCTCTAATTTGTTCCAGTCAACGACTTATATTATGTATTGCAAGGTGCATTTTTCTTTTAACCACTAATTTATTCGATAAATATATCCAGTTACTTCGTACTTAAAATATTATTTTGTTTGTATACATAGATAAAATGGGTTTACATTAACGTCATCATGGCATCAGGATTTGGCAAACAACCCCGCGGCTGTCAAGGACGTGGTTGTAAGTCCAAAGCCAAAGATACAGTAGCCTATAACGTCGAAGAAAAACAGTGGCTTTGTGACGAGTGTGCGACAAATAATAGTGGAGCAGATAAAAGCGATTTTGAGCCATAATCGTTCAGTTGATGATACAAGTATGAAATTTGGTGCAAATGTAGAGTCAAGGTCACTCTTTCAGAAAAAGGTCCTGGCCACGAAAAAAATCCAAGATGGCGGCCATTTTCCAAGATGGCTACCAGGTGACAACATAATCATGAGATTTTGTTGGATGTGGGTCAAAATTGATTAAAATTTCGATTTTGAACTTCAGGGTAGATGTCTCACCAAAAGGTCAAAGGTCATTGGCAGGGGTCAATGACCTTTTTGAGTTCAATGTTAGAATTTTTTAGCAAGTTTCTATCATGTTGCCCCCAATTGCAAAATTGTGACCAAATTTGGGTGGTAGATGTCTCATAAGTAGCTGAAGGTCACCAAAAGGTCAAAAGTCACCTTGGGGGTCAATGACCTTATGAGCCCAATGTTGAGTTTTTGAGCAAGTTTGGTCCATAACTTTGCCCTAATTTGCATAATTGTGACCAAACTTGGATGGTAGATGTCTCATAGGTACCCGCACGTCACCGAAAGGTCAAAGGTCACTGACAGGGGTCAACGACCTTTTTGAGCCCAATGTTATTTTTTGAGCAAGTTTCCATTATGTCCCGTAACTTTGCCCCCTTTCGCCCAATTGTGACCAAACTTAGATGTTTCATACGAAGCTGGAGGTCACCAGAAGGTCATAGGTCACTGGTAGGGGTCAAACACCTTTTGAGCCCAGTATTACATTTTGAGCAAGTTTGTATGTATGCAAACTGGGCGAGACACATTTTGGCGATCACCTTGTTCCTTGTTTACCGTAGTGACAACGTAGCTGCCAATGCTACTTTTCTATGTGCCTCTATCTGAAAAATGTTTTGTCTGGTCTCGTGTTGTTTTCAGAACATTAATTTCTGTATTTCTGGGTCGCTTTATTTTGTCCGAAGTTTAATTTACGTGTCAAGATAACATAAAAAGGGGCCTCTTTAGTAAAAAATGGTCCACACCAGTAGATATTAAATTTGCTTGAGTCAAACAATTTATTAACTTTGTCAATGTTATTATGTAAGATCAAGGATTGGGTTTAGGGTGAACAGCACCAGTAGTTTATAACAAGATAGGAAGCCCAGAAGGTAAGAATTAAAATTTTGTGGTTTGAAAAACATGGGTAGTTCTATTGTTATGGGCGGGTTGAGGAAGCCGAGACTTTTTTCTAATGGTTAGAAGGAATGATGTAGAAGATGCAGATGTGTGAAGAATGGACTACGCTACACTCCGCTCTGCAACTGCTCCTGTGATCAAATTTGTCAGGCACCCAAGGTGGATGTTGATTAACGGATGGTAAAAGGGTAGTTTAGCACTCAATTCGGACAGTGAGGTTAAGATTAGATGAAGTTTTAGTTAGTACTTTTGAGTTGGAATATAAAGCTTGGATCATAGGCCTTTTTTACGTCAGTTACGTTGCTAAGGAATGAGGATGCAGGGTGAATAGTGGAACTCCATGGATGAAACACTCGTCATAATTCTTATACTAGAGGCTTTTTTCAAAGTGTGATACTTGTTGAAGTTTTTATTCAAAAGGAGAGAACAAATTACCTTAATTTGGCACTGATTTTCCGAGTTCAGGAAACGTAGAGAGGATGTCACAAGTTCAAGAAAATTGGGGGAGGGGATTGAATACGTTAATTGCATCAGTGTTAAATCGTGATTTTTATTTCATGTAGCAGACCGATTAACTTTTATGTTCAAGGTTGAAGAATGTAGACACATGGGCGGGGGCGGGGGGGGGGTTACAATGATTGTTTTAAATATATTTCTGGAGTAGACAGATTATTCAGCTCTATGTTATGTCATTTGGAGAGTTTGTAAGAAATTATTAAGAGATTATTTGGGGAAAAATACTGTTATCTTGTTCAGTTTTTATTTTTACTTTTGTTGAATAAAGGGTTAACACAAAATAATGCCTGTGTTTTCATATACTTCTCTGAATCATAGTGGCCAAAAACACAGAAGAGGTTGGATCAATCAAACATCCCGACATATCGATGACGATATGTGTAGTTTACATGACATCGGTATTTGGCGACCATCTTGGAAGAAGGCAGCCATATCCGATTTGTTTTTTAAATTATATTCACAGTCGGCAAGGTAAAAGGTCTAAAAATCTTGAGATTTAACACAATTTGGACCCATATTCAACAAAAACTTGGCAAATTATCTCATAATGATTTGGTCATCTGGCAGCCATCTTGGAAAATGACCGCCATCTTGGAATTTTTGGTGGCCAGAATCTTTATTTCTTTTTATGGGACATAATAGAGACTTGCTTAAAAAAACTTAACATTGGGCTCAAAAAGGTCGTTGATCCCTGGCAGTGACCTTTGACCTTTCGGTGACCTTCAGCTTCCTAAGAGACATCTACCACCCAAGTTTGGTCACAATAGTGCAAATGGGAGCAAAGTTATGCGACATAATAGAAACTTACCCCCAAAATTACCATTGGGATCAGAAAGGGCGTTAACCCCTGTCAGTGACCTTTGACCTTTCGGTGACTTTTAGCTTTATATGAGATATCTACCACCCAAGTTTGGTCACAATTGTGCAAATGGGAGCAAAGTTATGGGCCACAATGGAAACTTGCTCAAAAAACTTAACATTGGGATCAAAATGGTCATTGACCCCTGCAGGTGACCCTTTGACCTCATGATGACCTTCATCTTCCTGTGAGACATCTACCACCCAACTTTGGTCACAATTCTGCAAATAAGGGCAAAGTTATGGGAAATAATAGAAACTTACTAAAAAAAACCCTGAACATTGATCTCAGAAAGGTAATTGACCCCTGCCTCTGACCTTTGACCTTTTGGTGACCTTCAGCTTCCTATGAGACATCTACCACTCAAGTTCAAAGTTGAAATTTGACTCAATTTTGACACACATCCAACAAAAAACCTGGCAATATCTGATAATGATGTCATCTGGCAGCCATCTTGGAAAATGGCCGCCATCTTGGAATTTTTCGTGGCCAGGATCTTTTTTTGAAAGAGCGACCTTAACTCTACATTTGTGCCAAATTTCATGCTTGTATCATCAACTGAACGATTCTTAGGGTTATCTGCTGCACTATAAGGGACATCTTATCAGAGATGTAGAATGCCATGAGAAATGGTTCTGTGAAAAACACAAGAACAAACATGTTGAAGTATTCTGCGAAACACACTATTTATGTATCTGTCACACATGCGCCATCACCGACCATCAAAACCATGTAAGCTCAAGGACTTGGCAGACGCTGTGAAGGAAAAGAAGGACGGTATACTGGATTTGGTCCGTAACACGGAAGGAAGGCAGGAAGAAGCCAACCATTTTGATGCTCTAATCAACAAATGCAAAGTTACGACAGAGGAGCATTTCAAATCTATTCGAGAAACAATCATCTCTGCCTTTCATGATGAAGAAAAGAAAGTGGAGGAAAGTCGGAGGGAAATAATGCTGAAAATAAACCAAGAAGCAGATGATGACATAAAGCGAATAAACCAGCAAAGGGAGGGTAAGCTGAGAAAAAACGATGATGATGTGGAAACGCAACTAACGCAGATCAGAAACAGAAAACGCGAACTTATGGGTGAGATCCAAGGGCTGGATGACAAAATTTGTGAATTGGTCGAAGAATTGAAATCAAAATCACAGAAAGTTTATGCAGGTCTACTAAAGTCACGCAAACGGATTGAAGAATTACTTATCAACGACAAGGAACTCATGAAAGACGTACACAAAGTGACAACGCTGGTTAATGACACGCTTGAAATCAACCTCAACGCAAATGCACCTGAACACGTCGCCCACTTCTATTATAGAAACGGCACCAAAACCTGACGAACCTGACGCATTTTTTGAGCGTAGCCCGGAAGAGGCATGGTGGACGTAGACCGTAGCCGGGCGACCGTCGCCTGGCTGGTATACGTACATACGTAACTGGAAGACAGTGTTCCTATCACTCACTTGGCTATAGATAAAAAGTCGCAGCCGTTACCGCGTTCTCATTGGCTATTCGTCGTTGTATTTTTTGCGAAACATTGCGAAACATAATTAATCGCATCGCTCGAAACTACAGTCACACAACAGTCACACAACAGGTAAACTTTTGTCGCTACTTTTGTCGCTCGAAACTCCAGTCACACACAGCTAAACTTTTGCTCATTCTTTTCTTTGCTTTCGCCAGATCTAAGTTTTTGGTGTGTGTAAATTTGTTTTTGGTCGGCCGGCCCGGCCGTGCTGGCTATGGAGTGTGAGGGGCCAAGGCATAGGGCCTATCATAGGGGGGAGTGACAATGTTGTTGTGCTGTACTAGGCTGTGTGCTGTGTAACCCAGCTGCTCCGGCCCTGCGGGCC
>JZLH01S0570654.1:35050-47206 GCA_001188425.1 Eucidaris tribuloides
AAAAAAATCCTAGCTACGCCACTGGTTGTTAGGGGTGTCTAAGCATTGTCATTGAATAGTTTAGTCAGTACTATAACAGGAGAGAGTGGATGGAAGAGATAGATCGAGGTGTTGACCGATAGAATCTCCTTAATATTCGGGTCTTCTCCTTTTCAACAATGTTGACATTGTCGGTCAGCTGAGGGGGCTAGGGGATAACTACAGGGATCGACTATTCAGAAGTATCATTAAGGTCACAGGTATAACTACTGTACTTTGACTTCTCATAATCGTGGAGGAAATCCTCTACCATATTTCAGTCGAATGTACCGGTATAGGAGATAGCTACAGGGAAAATGACAATAATCATGAATAGATGATTTGAATACATGATTTAAAAATGATTTATACTTCATAGATATTGATTTAAAGATTGTGTCATTGATTTGCACGTCAAAAAACATCTAAATGAATGAAATCAGCTGAAATCATATCCAATGTGAAGATTAATTAAAATAAACACCTCTTATAGAGACTTGGGGTAAAATATTGAGTTTTGATGAAAATCTGGACGGTTAACTTCATCCTTTTTTCCAATTGCTCAGGAGCAAATTCAAAAAATCCGCGACGTCAAACGTGCACGTGCCGTTCCAAAATGGTCCGATCAGCCGTTAGCCAAAGGTCGCGCAGGGGATAGCCGTTAACCAATCAGAGGGCTGCGCTGGTCTTGCTACGGTGCACAGTAATCGTGATTCGCAGTTTGAGCAAAATTGAAACTCACAGAAAGAACAACATTCTGGTAACATGTCGTTATTAGTTTTTCTCATAAAACAACAAATTCATGACGTATGGATCTCAGACTTTCAACACACCATTTGTAAGTACTAAACTACCGCTTGGTATTGATAATGAAGGGAAGTAATGGACTTGCACATCCCTGACACAATCTTTAAAGACAAGCACGTTGCGGTGGGATAAGAGAGGGAATAAAAGGGAATAAGAGCTAGGTGGTCTAAGAGGAGGATATGAGGGGAATTAGAGTGGGATAAGGGGGGAGAATTAAATGGGAATTTGGGGAGGAATAATAGGGCAATTAGGGCAAATAAAGGGGGAATAAGAGGGAAAAAAGCAGGGGGAATAAGAGGAAAAAATCAAGGGGAATATGAGGAAGAATAAGAGGGGCAATACGAGAGGGATACAACGGAATAAGGGGCTGGGGAGGGGGTTGCCGGATTTGGCGACTATATAGGGAGATTGGGAGGATATGGGGATCCCCCCCCCCGAAAAAAAAAAAAAAAAAATAGAGTGAACGAGGTGCGTGGTGCAGCTTCATCGGCGCGAAGCGCCGATAAAACTAGTTACAGAGAAAATTCACTTTGTTAAAGAGGGTGGTCAGAATCTTGGTCGAATAGATGGGGTGAATGGAACAGTGATATTAACTGATACTATCGAAATGCCACGAGAAGTCAAATCACCACTCCTTATTAGGGTTAGTCAGTGACAGAGAAGTGTCAGTACTTAATGTAGGGACCACTTCGTATTACGCGTTACACCTCGATAATATACAATAGCAACGTCACGGCGGTGCGAACAACAACAAAGGCCAGATCCGTACGAGTCGAATACGTATGGGAAGAAGCCTCCTATCTTCACATCTCGCGGTCAACGGACATAAATACATTTTGAAACACTCAACGTATCTCCAGGATTGAGTTAAATCTTTAACCCCCTTCCTGAAATATTTTCCCCCAATTTTTTTCGTGATATAGCAGAAAAAGTATTTGAAGAGCTTATTTCCAAAAGGCGCTAAATCCATATTCCATTAAAAATGAGTTATTAGCATTATCACATTTGCCACGTACTAATCTAACTATAGTATCAAATTTGAAGCCAAATTCTACACGGAAGTTCCAAATATTTTGGGTTTGTCTTTGATTTGTCCATAGGCGCGTGTACAAAATAGGGAAAACAAATGCAGTTTTCTCCAAAGTTACTAAAGTGGATTTAGCGCCTTTTGGAAATAAGCTCTTCATTTCTTGATTTATTTTCGTTTTGTGCAGCTTTGGTTTGGTGTAAATACGAGCATGGACATGTTTTAAACTCGAATGTCATAATTAAGCAAAAGCGCTCAAGCTGGTATTGAGGAGCTTGCAAAAATCCAAGGAAATTCTTGTCAAAACAAGGAAAAGGTTCTTCTCATGCATACGTTTTTCAGCAATTTCTTTCACCTCTTGCATGAGCTTCATTTTGCTTGACAACCAATTGCTGGTGCTTGAAGCAATTCCTAACAAGTAATTGCTACTTTTTATGCATACGGCCCATTGACTTTGCAAGTGCGAATTATAAACTGCATTACTATTTACTTGATATAATAAAATGTTGTTCTTTTGCCGGTTAAATAAAGATGATAACCGTATGTACACAAAATCTTACCTATTGGAATTTGTTTTTCATATTGAGGATGACTATGATGATGATAATAATAATGATGATTAGAATGATAGATGTGGTGGTAGTGGTGATAATGACGATAAGGACGATGATGGCGGTGATACTGATGAGGATGACGATGCTTATAAAGATAATGCTGCTAATGATAATGGGGACGGTGATGGTAATATGATGATGATGATGATGATGATGATGGTGGTAATGATGGTTATCATGATGATAATGGTAATGGGATAATGATGATAATGATGATGACAATGATGATGATGATGATGATGATGGTGATGATGATGATGATGATATTGATAATGATGATGGGGATAATAATGAAGATGACGATAGAGGTGGTGATCGTGATGATGACGATGGTGATACTGGTGGTTGTGGTGGTGTTGGTGATTATTATGATAACGATGACGGCAATGACGATGATGGTGGTGCAATGGTGGTCAGGGTGGTGATGATGATAATGATGATTCTATTACTGATAACGGTGATGGAAAAGATAATAATGTTGACTATGCTTATAATGATGATAATGGTAATGAAAATTATGATAATAATGGTACTAATGACGACAGTGATGGCGGTGGTGGTGTTGAAGATCATGATGTTTGCTGTGATGATGGTGGTTATAATGCTTGTGATCGTGGTAACAGTGATGACGATGCCTTATCCAATATTGATGTGTGTGTGTGTGTGTGTGTGTTTGTGTGTGTACGTGTGCGTGTGTCTGTCTGTCTGTGGGCGTGTGTAAGCAATAATAAACCGTAGTTGAAGGGATCCAGATCCTACTACCGCTAGAAGAAGTGAATACATTATCGGAGGACTCCGTTGATAGGGAGTCATGGAAAAGGAAAAGGAACAAATAAGCAAACCAAATCTAGTAAAAGAGAGATTGATGCGACTGTAAAGAAGTCGAATGATGTTACTCTAATCGCGTTCACTATTTCGTGCATGCAGTCACATTTCCATGCCATTTCTACTGACAAAAATGTTGTTTTGGAACGAAAAAAACTTCGCTTTTATGTAAGATGTAAAATGATAAAATGATAACAGACAGCAAATGTGAAGGAAAGTGTGTGTGTTTTTTGGTCTTTGGGATAACAAACTTTCGTATCTATTTTGGGAGAGGGGGATGGGGGAGTGAGTTTTAATGAACTCCAGTAGCCAGGAAGACTGCTTTCGTTCTGACCAAATCTGATATCAATCCAATTATTGATATTGTTATATCGCCACCAAACTTTACTCTATGCGTATTTAATTTAGAAGTAAATGAAATGTGGGCATTGAATGAGATGTTATTCGTATCAATATTTTTAGTAGAAGTAGTATACATCACTTCGTGAAAGTTTGCACTTGAGAACACTTGTTTTGCGCTTGAAGTATATTAGTGTCCATCAATAGCATCCATCGCACGCCATCCATCCTAAATCTGTAAATGCCATAGAATTACAGCTTTATGAACTTGGGTTTGCATGTGTATGTGTATTGTGTAGTGCACATTTGCGCCTTCAACATCTTAAGAGAAAATTCCACTCGAGTTGGAAAAGTAAGCAAATCAAGCCCTTTAGGTCAAACAGACCTACTCTAATAATTTTGTTACTCGCCTGCATCGCATACTACTCACTTCATCTTTCAACTTCAATGAAAGTTTCTAAGCTATACTTTCATCTTCAGATTCGAAAATATGTCGATTCTATACAATGATACACACAAAATGAAGGGTGTTATACCAGGGTCTCTTGGTGGTTATATGCATGTGTAAATGATTTGGCTTTCCGCTTTTTATATGTATTCCAACTGGTGCCACAGGGGGCGTGTTATTTCTCGAAGGTCATTGTTGGGATTGACGGACTTCTAGTCCTGTGGCAAAACAGAGATACGGGTATGTTTGCCAAAGGGCACTAGCGCTGTTTCCTTTTTACATCTTTTAGCATGTAAGGTGCCCTGTATTAAGAAAAAGACCCTAGTAACCTAATCACGCAGTACAATTGCATATAATGCTGCATTACGAATATTCAGAATGTTATAGCTTTTGTTGATTTGGTTCATAGCTTTAAAAAAAATGATAATAACGTCCCTTATTACTTCTTTCCCACGCGAAAATTAATTACTACACATTCTATGCATATTTTAATCAAGTTATCAGAGGTTATGCTGATGATCTTACAGACAAAACGATGCACAATGATCCGTTTAACCAAAACAAATTGGTCCGGATGCTCCAAAGGGAATAGATTCATAGATGGTTCCCATTTCGTCACAAAAGCGGCACTATATTTTGGTGCGTATTAGAACCGTTGTGACGTTGAGAGGGTTCTGATTAGCCCCGTTCTGCCCTAATTGGTGCCATCAAGACCCAAATATGCGTAAACTTGGTGTAATTTCTATAGTCTCTGCATACTAGCCCTAAACTTCGACTTTTTGGATTCCAGCTATCAATCTCGCGTCGTTTGCATGAGTGGATTTACCAAATACATAGTATATAAGCTAAATGCACGTTATTGAATACACTATTACGACAATTATAATCCCATGCAGTTAAAACGTGTCCGGCAATGGTGGTAGCTTCAAACTCGTCGTGTGCTCGGAATAATGAAGACCTGTTCTTCAACGCATGCTATACATGACCTTCAAGAGTATATTGAAGTATTTGACCACCTAAAATGTTTACTGCTTTTATGATTTAATGATTGGATGTGTACTTTTATTTTTGAATCATGTTTCGGGAATAATGCCAACTAATGCGGTCTAAATGAATCATTGTGTGGATTCTTATAAGAAGTTAAATGTAGGAGAAAATCATCTAGGTTTGTCTAAGAATTCATTTGTGGGAACATAGTGCAAGAATTCAAAATGCTCTGTTGAATTTATAACCCAGTCCGGCTTCATCGTATCCTCCTTCTAGAAGTGAAATTTATCCACTCATCGCACGAAATCGCCCTAATGTGATTTTCAGTGTCGATTCAATACGTGGCTATTTCCCAAATAGTTTAGCTTTGTTTATTTGTTCAGTTTTGTTGCGTTCCATCTTGAAGTTATTCAGTATAATTAATCGTGAAGAAGAAGAAGAAGAAGAAGAAGAAGAAGAAGAATTGACCCCACTCCCCGCAAAAGAGATGCATATCTGACCTCCCGTACCCCATGCGATATGACCCCCTTTCTACTCAAAATCCTTGCCCCGCCTTTGCTATATCAAAATATTTTGAAATTTAGAGGTCGACATTGCATTTGTTATTGAAGCGTCATTTCAAAGCCTCTTTGCAGAAAAGAAAGGAAAGCAATACCAGGGAAGTGTGCCCTGGCTTTGCGTTTCTGCGATTAGAGCTGGATTAAACTAAGCCAACGGGTAAGTAGTTTATCGCTAAATTAAGCACTATGATAATGTCTAGTTGGGGAATTATTGATAGTTGTTGTAATGCAAGCAAATTTCGAGACATTTTAGATTGTGAATCAAACGTGGGAGTGATAGTAAGAGTAGTAGTATTAGAAGTAGTAGTAGTAGTAGTAGTAGTAGTAGTAATAGGAGTAGTAGTAGTAGTAGTAGTTTGACTAAAGCATGAAACTTTCACCAGTGTTAGTACATGCCATAAGCTTTATTTTAAGATCGGGAGGTAAGTCAGATTTGACCTCTGATGACCTATAGAGGTCAATGACCTTAAATTATGCAAATTTTGAGGTTTGGTGTCATTTTGGTAATAATAAACGTGGTTGTGATGCACTAAACATGCACTTTTGTTACAATGGAGTTGCCCTGGCATTCCAGAGAGCATTGGTAATTATCAAGAGGTTTTCACCTTTGACCTTTGATGATTGTGAAAGGTCAATGACCTCAAAATGTCAAAATATTGATTTGCCGTCATTGGTTAATGATAAATATGGTTATGATGCGCTAAAACACCTATTTGTGTCCTGATGGAATTGTCTTCATATTCCACGGATCAATGTTAATTATTAAAATGTTTTTGCCTGTGACCTCTCTGGAGTGTGCAAGGTCAATGACCTCAAAATATCAGAATATTGATATTTGGCATCATTGGTTAATGATAAAGTTGATTATAATGTACATGCATTAAGCAAGCATCTGTGCTACAATGGAATTGTTTTCATAAACCACAGATCATTATTGATTATTAATAGGATTCTATCGTTGACCTCTCATAACCTTGAAAGGTCAATGACCTCAGAATATCGGAATATTAATATTTTGCGTCATTTGGTTAATTATTGAATTGATTATGATGTACATGCTTTAAGCATACATTTGTGTCAACAATGGAATTACCTTCATATTGCACTGAGCGTTGATAATTATGAACTGGCTTCTGCCTTTGAACTCTGATGACCGTGAAAGGTCAATGACCTCAAAATGTTATGGTATTGATATTAGATGGATAGTTCATGGTCAACTATTTATCATACATGACCATGTATTTATACTACATTAAAATTGTCCACTGTTTCTACAGATCATTGGTCAATATCCTTAGATTTCTTGCTATGACAATGAGAGGTCATTGATCTTAAAATATCAAGATATTGACATTTGGTTTGATATGGCTCAATGGTAAACTGTAAATATTGTTGAAATCATGCATCTGTCAAATTAAAGTGTCAAAACATATTCCACAGAACATTAGTTCATAGTAAAAGGTCTCTGTGGGAGGTTAATGACTTCAGAAAAACAAGGGCTTCACGTTGATGTCGGTGACCTCAAATCTTAAATTGAAATTTGCACAAAATCGTGTTGTAAGATAATCTGAGCAACATTATCTACTCATATCTTAATAAAATCTGTACGCTTATAGAACAGAGATTAAGGTCAGTGACCTCAGACACGTAAAGAGTACATGACCATGAATATAAAACATGTGCATTATGTCTATTGATGCCTAAATATAAAGGTTTCTGATTGCATCTAACAGTCTCCCAAACGTGCTCATATTGCAGAGCACTTGGGTGCAGGCTTGGTGCACTTGCAGAAGCCAGTACATCCAATGTTCCAGCTGCAGTTGATCAATTCGTGACAAGATTTTGATGCCTCTGGTAGGGTTATCCAAGAGGCTGCCACCCAGAGGTTTCCCTGTTCCAACCCCAATCAGACGAACTAGGTTCATGAAGAAACCGCACCAGAGTGTGGTTCCAGCAATTGGCCTGCGGACATGCACGCTTGATGTGCTGCTGGAAAGCAACCAGTTGGAGGAATGTTACATAGAGTCATAGACTTGTGTTCGAAGAGCTGCTTCCTGGCATCGTTTACTTGTGTTAATAGTACGGTCATACATCAGCACAAAAAGTGCTCCAGAAGTGATATTGACTCTTTACTGATATCACTTGGCATACGTAAGGAATTCTACCTTCATGCCAAAGAAGCAAAAGGGATTCTTTGCGTAAACTAGCAAGCAAAACTAAACTCTCAGGATCAAAAAGGTGGCCACTACGCTACGTGATATATTGATAGATGTTGTGGTGCCGGGCGATAGCTCTTCAGTGAAATAGAAAACCTGAATGAAGATCTTGGATAAGCATCTTGCGTACTGGATCCAGTTTACATGTGCGTGTAACTGTTGGTGACTACGGTGACACGACATAATGCTCCGGCGACACGAAGTGCTCCGCACGACAATTGCTCCGAAAAAATGCGACAAATGCTCCCGACATTTGCTCTCCGCGACAAATGCTCCGGCGACATTTGCTCCGTCGACAAGACTGCTCCGGCGACATTTTGCTCCGCGACATTTGCTCCGGCGACATTTGCTCCGGCGCGACATTTGCTCTCGGACATATTTGCTGGCCGGCGAACAAATGCTCCGGCGACATTTGCTCCGGGCGACAATTGCTCCGAAGGTGCGCAACGCGAAACTTCGCCATGCTGCCGGCGACAATTGCTCGCAGGGGACATTTGCCTCCGGCGGCAGCAATTGCGCGATCATTGCTCGCGGAATTGCTCGCATTTAGCTTCGGCGACAATTTGTTCGGCGCGCTACATTTGCCTCCACGCTGCGAGGCGAATGTCTCCGGCATTTTGTGGACATATCCTAAGGTGGCGACAAATGTTCATGCGACATTTGCTCCGGCGACAAATATTGCTCGGGCACAGGTTTGCTTACCTAAGGTACGAAATTCTCCGACGACATTTAGATCAAACGGTAACGACAATTGCTCGGGCGAGCAAATTCGCTCCGACATTTGCTATTAACGTGTGACAATATGCTCATACGACAATTGCTCCTAACATAATTATGCTCCAAAGGTTCGATAATTGATCCAGTTACGAATTATTGCTCCCACGACATAAGATGCCGATGACATTTGTTCCAAATGGAGACAATTTCTAGGGCGACAATATCGCTCCGTTGAGCATTACTTACTCCGGCCAACAAATGCTTGGGTGAACTTTGGTCAATCGCAAAATCAATAACTTGAGGCGAGAAAAACCTTAATTACACCTTTCTCACAATTTGATTCTAGTGCTCAGATCATGCTTAGTCATACTAATCCAAGTCTCTGCGGACTTTTTTGAAAAGTCGACATTACAGCAATAAATGATCACCGTTATGTTGTAGGCATTTTTGTCGTTTGTTAGTCCGTTACTTCATAACTGAATTATTGGCATAGTTGTAATCTGTTTCAGCGTGATACTTCCCAATCTGGCCACAATTTCCCATCATTGTCTCAACAATATTGCTTTGTTGTTGGTGACATTCAAATTCTGTAACAACGCTTTTTGTGTTCAGGGCAAGGTCCTCAATTTTATCATAGAGTATACTTATTTTCTCTTAATCCGTTAAAGGCATAACATGTTTCCAGTTTACAAATCTGAAGTAATATGGTTCTGGCCTGCATATTGGGTGGTCGATTGATATAGTCTACTCAAAACGAAGCCCCAGATAAAAATTTGACACGAAACTTTCGTAAGTGCTTTTGAAAAAAGTGATAAATCTATTGAGCTAACCTGCAATTAACAATGCATGTTTCCACCCATACAACTGTCATTCTAATTTCTGTAAAAGAAAGAGGTAAATTCCAAGTAAATGTAAATCTAATTGCAAAGGTTATTCTTCATGATTTTAACCGTAATTGGCTTGCTAAAATAAAAAGTTCTATGTAATATTCCTATAAAAAGCAAGTAACCGTCTTATACTTGCAGAAAGTATAAGACTTATTTTAGTATTTATAAAGGCAATTTTGTTTTCACTCCGTTCGCATTATGTTCTGTGTTATGCAAAAGGTTACTGTTTATTCGCAACTGCTTTTTCTGATTTTGATAAATAAAAAACACAACAGTTATATTTCATTACACTATTTATTGCCGCTTTCAGACTGAAGTAAAAATTATGCTTCTTTCTGGAGTTATTTAACAAAATCTACCACATACTAAACAGACTAGGCCGTACGTAGGATTTTTTCCCACGGGGGTGGGGGGGACGGGGTAATCTACAATCGTCGGAAAACGGCCAATGAGGGCGCGAAGCGTTCGATGGGGAGGGGTGTCCCGCCTCCCACACCAGGTAATTTTGCATTTTCGGTATATAACGCTGAACAGTCCGTGAACACTAATTGCGTATTTTTTTAATCTTCTATGACGCAAATTAAGTGAACAAAAGCGGTTTTCGTAATATAGTTGGCCTGAAAGTGTTACATCCAGTGAACCGAACTATGTCTTGCTAAAGCTGATCGATCATGTGTATGCAGACGAGAACAATACAGAGCTGCGTGCTTTTCGAAAGAGTTACGAATGTCTAGAATATATAGTAAGTTTTTAATACTCTAAGTAAATCTTATTGTAAAGACATTAGTTAAGCATAGTGAGGCACCTTGTTTAACGAATAATTCAAGTCAGGATGAGATATGATGAATACTTATATACGTACATAAATACTCAGAAACCGGCCAAAAATCTTCAAAAACAAAACCCGTTAGATAGTTCACCAAACGAGATTTAATTTATTATTATAGTAAGGCCATTATGTCTCGTCGTTACAAAACAAAAAGTTGTGCCTGTGCTGCAATATCATAAATTCCATAGGTGACAGTCTGAAGGCAACGTGAATAGATCAACTATCTTGGGAAGCTGGCATTACATCAGATGGAGGTGCGACAGTGAATTCAAGAGAGAGGAGTATGCATTGCAAAAGAGACTTCTCAGAAATGAGCACCCTTCTTTGTAACTAAAAATCACCTTTAACACACAAAACTAAGAATTCTGAACTGTTATGTGCTATCCTACTCTGAAATATGGCATGTGAGTGTGGGACATATCCAAGGAAAATGCGAGGATCCGCGCTTGCAAGCAACAAGAATTGTTGGTCCTCAGAACGACGTATGATGCAGGATCCCATGGACAGTCACACCACCAGCAACACAGTCGTTTCTGGAAGGGAGGCAGGCAACGTTATGTTATTCAAATCAGTTAGGAAACAGCAGGTGGAATTATTTAGGCCACTGTATAAGGAAGGGCAATTTGGAAGCTTTGTTTCTCAGCTGGGAGATAGCAGGAAAGAGGATGCGAGACGTCAAGAAAAACATACTTTTTGAGCGAGCATTGAACATGGATTGGCAATGGAAAGAGATTGAGCTTCTTAGACTGCATGGACAGAAAAGCTGCATTTCATGGTCGCCAACGTTCACTAATACGGCCACTTGAGGAGTAGGAGTAAGGCTATAAAAAATATAAAATGACAGTGTATGGAAGAAAACATGCATTGTGAATTGGGATACTCAATTAGATAGCTACTGCAATAGCAAATAGTAAGAGCATTGTCGCCCAAGCAATGTCACTAGCAATTGTCGTAGGAGCAATTGTCGCCGGAGCTATTGTCGCCGGGAGCATATGTCACCGTAGCAAATGTCGTAACTTTGGAGCAATCATGTCGTGGAGCAATTGTGGACCTTAGTAGCAATTGTCGGGTTGGAGCAAATGTTCGGCCGGACAGCAATCGTTAATCGCAACAAAGTACACTGTCGTCTCTCGCGAGAAATTGTTCGTCCAGCAAATGTCGCCGGAAGCATTTGTCGGCACCTTAGGAGCAATTGTCGCCGGAGCAAATATCGCCGGGAGCATTTGTCCCGAGCATTTGTCACCGGAGAGCAAATTGTCGTCGGAGCAAAATGTCGCGGAGCATTGCTCGCACCGCTACGGAGCAATTGTCGCCGAGCCATTTGTCGTCGTCCGAGCATCGTGTCGGCCGGAGGCAAATATATCGTCGGAGCAAATGTCGCCGGAGCAAATGTCGCGCGGAGCATTTGTCGCCGGAGCATAATGCGCCGGAGCATTTGTCGACGGAGCAAATGTCGCGGAGCATTTGGTCGCGGAGCAATCTGTCCGCGCGGAGCAAAGTATATCGTGGCAGCAAATGTCGGCCGGAGCAAATGTCGCTCGGAGCATTTGTCGGCCGGAGCAAATGTCGCCGGAGGCATTTGTCCGACGGAAGCAAATGTCGCGGCTTGAATAAAGAGCATTTGTCGCGGAGCAAAATTCGCACGGAGCATTTGTCGCATTTTCGTGAGCAATTGTCGTCGGGAGCATTTGTGCAGCCGCGAGCATAATGTCATGGAACGCGGGTGATCCACAAACCCAAGACAACGTAACTACTCCCTCCCGCCTCTTTAATGCCTCAACAGAGTGTGACACTGTCTCATCTTTCGCTTGGTAGAGGGAAGAATATTCGGCTGGGAAATACGGAAAAATGTTCCATCGGTGACAGATGATTTTGGAAAAAC
>JZLH01S0570765.1:8880-22852 GCA_001188425.1 Eucidaris tribuloides
GTCATCTGCAATATGTCATTGGTTTTGTTTCAGTGGTTAGAACATTCTTTTTCAACAATATGATACCGTGATCAATGATTTTAAGTAATTCGTCAGGATCCTGCGGCCATTTTTCCGAGGCAATGTCGTTTCCCAAATTTGCCAATTTGTCAACAGCGGCGGTCATCGGAACACCGAGATATTCTTGCGTCTCAGCGTGCCATGGCAGACAAACTGCAATGACAATCGGAGATGTAGCTCACATCGTCTTCCTTATCAAAGCCAGGGCATTCCTGCGCTTGGTCTCGACGGAGCTTATTCTATGGCACGTCGTAACGCGACAACATTTCGGCGTTCTGATGATCGCTGGAGTTGAAAAAATAGCAAATTTAGGAAATTACATTGCCTCAGAAAAATAACCCTAAGATCCAAAAACTTCCCCAGGGGGGACCAGGTGTGCCATTTCAGGAACCCTCTACTCCCCTCCCCCTAAGGATCATTCCCACCAAGTTTGGTCTAAATCCACTGATATGCTTTAAAGAAAATGTTGTAAATGTGAATTATTCCCATACGGGCCATCGTTCGCCCCTACCCCCCCCCCCTCAGTCAGGGGCCAAACGGGGCCAACTTGGGCATTGTCAAGAGGAACAATAATTCATCAATAATAATTCATCATGTAGAGGTATCTATACACACAGTGACTTAGCTAAACTAGTTCTGGATCTAGAGAAGAAGATGTTTGAAGATTACCTACCTTGAGCCCTTTATGGCCCTGCCCCTGGGCCCCCGGGGGGCCAGGTGTACCATTTGAGGACCATTGCGACCCCATACCCCTAAGGATCATTCGTGCCATATCAAGTTTCGGCTAAATCCAATCATGCCTTTTAAAGAAGAAGATGAAAATGTGAGAAAGTTTACGCACGACGCACAACGGACGCACGACGAACGACGCACGACGCACGACGCACGACGGACGACGGACGTAAAGCGATCGCAATAGCTCACTTGAGCCTTTGGCTCACGTGAGATAAAAATCTTACAAATTCATGATTTGCTTCCATTATACGGACAGAATTTTTTTTTGGAAATGGGGAATATCACACCCTAACACCCCGAAACCACTCTAGCGGCGGCACGGGATATTTGACCCGTGACAGTGTTATCGATATCGTAGTGAGTGATGCTGAAAATACGATTTCATCATGTGAATTAGCAAGGAATAGCCCAAGGTGATCAACATCTGTCTCTTGATAGAGAATCATGAGTCTATGGAGAACCATTAACCTAGATCAGTGTGGCGTAGCCAGAATTTTTCAAATGGGGAGGGGCGAGGGGGGACAAAACAGCAAGATTTCAACGAATATAGTTTAAGAATGTTATACTGCTTATCTTTAAAACATGGATTGGGGTAGTATCTCTTATTCACCCGGTGACCAAACTTCGACCTTCTTTACTTTTTTTTTTACCGATCAACTGGAAGGGGAATGTAGCCCCTGTGGCACCCTTTAGCTACGCATAATATGTACAATTTCGTAGTTTCAGTAAACTTGCATGATCTCCTGATGAACTTGAAACCAATACCTGGTTTCGGTTCCAGACCCTGCGACTTCTTTTTTTTTCAGAGACGCACTCACACTCGCAGCCTGCCAGATGCTATAGTAACACATTAGTCTTATCTACTGTAGGATGGGTTCATTCAAACGTCTGGAAGCAAGACTACCCGAAGATATGAACTTGCTTTTCCCTATCAGTCAGACTTGTAAGACTTGTAGTACCTGCAGTTCTGCACCTGGGTACATACCAAATTGCGTACCCTTTCCCGTACCCATTGTCTCTTACCCTCTGTACCCATGACGAAAGTAACAAAATTTTGTTAATAGGTTTGCGTGTAGATAATCATTCAGTTGATTCACCAAGCCGCTCAAGCCAGCTTATGAACTATAATATATGTCACCATATCCCACATTTTTCTTTACCCTGGAGTCAAGTTCCCAGTTAATTTTCGAAAGTTTACAGTCTACGCTTATTCTATTACATCACCAATTTTTGATGAAAATTGATAGTTTCGGTGTCCTTGTCTTTCTTTCTTTCCCCTCGAAATATATCGAAACAAGTCGTCTGCTATGACCCACTTCAAATTCAGACGTTCTCCCGCTGCGTAACTGTCCAGTAGGCCTACATTATTTTGTATTATCTTTCAGTGAATCTGCCACAGCGGGAACTGAACATAATATGACAATAACGATTTTATCGGATGACTGAAAAAATATGCACTTTATTGTGATGTTTGGGGAACCATCAACTTTTTGACCCAGTCTAAATTTCAGCCTGAAGTTACTTAAAAGGACTGAAGGAAAACTTTCTTTGAGGTGGCACACTTTCACAACTTAAACATCTCAGCGATATGCCAACATTTTTCTTCTAAATCTTCGTTGATTTATACTATAGTACTCAATTTATTTTACTTTTTTTTATTACAAGTAAATACTTCAGCGGTCGTGGCAACGGCAATCGTAGAAATTACAAGGCTGGTATTTTGTTGTCTGCAGTTTGCCTCCCTAATCAAGTTCGATCGCGAATTCACGATATCTAAGAATTTAATATTCATGCTAAATTAAACACAGGTGTCACACTTCAAGGGAAAGCTCACCGTACTGCAGGTGGTGTACACATACACAGATGGTGTATAGTAGGAGATAAGACTGAGGACAGGCGCCCCCAGATTTAAAAAAAAAGGATTTGGTTATCGGCGCGTCATTTTCATTGCCACGTAGTGAAATTACCTGATGGTATCATTAATAGTTGTTTTAACCCCTCCACTCTCAAAGTAACTAACACATCATGTCGATCGTAATCGATGTTGTCGGCCAATGATAATCTTATTCCCAGCCAGCATTAGTGCGTTATTCAACGAGATTGTAATGGGAGAAATAGAACATGTCATCTTGGTACGTGGTTGTAATCCTCCAAAATACTCGTCAAAAATCACTCACAACTGGACTGTCATCCATCCATCCACGTGATCTTACCATGAATTTACTCCATCTCACTCAGGTATCTGTGTATGGGCAAAAGCATGCGATACTTTTGCAAGTGCAAGTTCAACTGCGAAAATCAAATTCAGGGTCATAGTAGGGGAGGACGAAAACTCATCTTTGATCCTTTAGACCACGGGTGTGTTCAAAAACTTGTGCAGAGTGAATAAATATAAAAGAAACAATCTCATTGTCAAAATGGACATAAACAAACAGGTGAAAAATAACACTGTTCCCCCAAGGATGTGATAAAATTGTTACATCACCAGGAAAATGGGAGACGTGGTCCTTGGTTGGCAGACGACGTAACTCGTGCCTTACCATATACAATAATGGCACGGAATCGTCTTCTTAAAAAAGAACGATTACCAACCATTTCTATAAGTGAAACTGATACAATTTTATGAATTTGCGTGCATATACTTACCAGTAAACTTGTACTATATCCACGAGAAAGCAATTCTATATTTAAATAGCGATATATGGGCAGCCTGTACTTTCGTTTCTAGCTCCGAATTTCGTCCAAAAACGTAGTTCCAAAGAACGTGATCCTACCTGCTATACGTCCCAAACGCAAGTGTCGTCTGTAATTTCTAATAAACAAAAGAACTGTTGGCGCAGCAACTCTTTCGAGAAAATGCCGTTCTGCTTTTTTTCTCCTCTCTCATTTTCGGCTGCTTGAGTAAGTGTCGCGCATGCGCAGAAGTTGGAAGTGAAACTTGAAACGTCGCACTTACATCACTGCTGAAGAATCAACCAATCATGGAGCGAGTAAGATCCGCCCTGCTCCGTCAAGGAAAGAACTTCCTCATGAATATTTATGACAGAATGTTCTGTCACTTGCAGGCAGCGTGTGGCGTCACTCTGGTTCAGAAATACTGTATGTGTGGCAATGGTTAGTCTTGCTGCCAGACGTAGTGAATGGACCAGTAAAATAAATGTTTCTACTCCATTAGCCTCGCAGAGGAGTTGCAGTAGGAAAATTCAATGATCTTAACAAATTTGGCAACCTTGTAACATTAAAGTGATAGGCTAACACTGTGAAGCTTCAATTTAAAAAATTGTCAAACTTTTATATCTGATCGAGCTGCATAGTAGTGTTCCAATGGACAAATAAACACCCTAGAATACAAAAGTTTGGAAAGTTATGCTGACAATGGCAAGGTATGCATGAATAAACAATTTCTACTCCGGTGGATATTAAAATACCCTAGATCTGCACACAGTAAGTCTATGGGAGGAAATGGTCACGTGAATTCGGTCAATTTGAGTGCTTGTAGATTTTTACTTTTTTAAAGCACTAAATCATCATTTTGAAATACAATTTTTTTCAGGGATTCATTTTTAGACCTTATCAAAGACACTTTGAGCCAGGGTTGGCAGTTTCTTCCGTAGGCGTTTTTTTTCCGCCGGTTTTTCCGTCCCGGAAAAAACAGGTTTTTTACACTTTTTCAGAAGAAACGGAAAAAAACCCCTAAGTGTTTCTTTTTTCTCGTTATTCAAGATTTTCATTTTATAAACTATCATAACTATAATAAAACAGGACAGCTGTCTTGTTCTTTTGTTCTACCCTGTTTTGGTTATGAACTTCTAACAATAGTTTGTTGATACCCTCCTATTCATGGTCACTTCTCCATGCAACTACTGTTAACAGTACTCAATTGATTGTACTGTAATGTATACAGCTCAGTTTATAGCATGGACAAAAATCATCAAATAATTAGCCTTGTGTAAGCTGTTGTGCCAGACACTTAAATTGGTCACCTTTTTGTCAGAAGTTTTAAGAGAATCGTTTTGATGCCAGCTATAATATCAGTGATACAGTTATGTTTGTGGCAGCCAGGCACTCTCAAAGTATGCTGAATGAATTGAATATGAAAACAAGCTAAGTATAGTTAACACACTGCAAAATGGATACTTTATTATTATTATTATTTATCGGCAAATCAAAAAATACATCGAAACATATACAACGATATAAGCATTATCAAATTATACAAAGCATGGCGAATATTGAAATTATTGAAAACAGCCACATGAACGCCGGGGAAAGAAAAAGATTAAATGAATAACTCTGACCAAGGGCCATCTTTCCCAATTCATGTGGCTGCATAATATGTTTTGAAATAAATACATTGGTATAACCAGGGCATGCATACTTTATACACCACACATGCAAATTTACCATACGTAACGATGTCAACGTGCCAGGGCCGACTCCACCTCCAATTGAAATTAAAAGCAATTATACAATAAAGATTAACGCAAATCAAAATGCGGTATGAAAAAAATTAAGAGATGGAGTCACCCGAGGCACGCTAACATCAGAAATTATATAACAAATCA
This sequence comes from Eucidaris tribuloides, assembly GCA_001188425.1. NCBI lineage: Eukaryota > Metazoa > Echinodermata > Echinoidea > Cidaroida > Cidaridae > Eucidaris > Eucidaris tribuloides. The sequence continues at coordinate 14,241 of JZLH01S0570765.1, forward strand.
ATAATTATAGGAAATGGCGGCGCAGCTGGGATATGTGACCGGTCACCTCGAATCCCCAAAATCAAGTCACACTCCCCAAAATTTAAGGAAATCACAAAACATTGCAATTGAGACGGAAGATGAAAGTGAAACGTCTTCAAAAGTTAAATTGCGTATGACATTCGAAAATTGCAAAAGTTTATATATTCACAATTTGCACGCAAAGTAATTTTCTTTCTGTTTCATGTTGTAAAAGATGTGCGACCCCATCAGGGCATCGTGATGACAGGTCACATATAATATAATATAAATAACTACTCTCTTAACCCCCCCCCCCCCCAAAAAAACGGAGTAAAATTGTCCCTGCTCCCCCCCCCCCCCGGAGCGAATGCCTAAAAAGAGCGAACCCAGTCAAGCGACCCTCAGCGAATTCCGAGCGAACCCGAGCGATTCCCGCCCATTCCGAGGCGACCCCAAGAATCACTCGGAGTTCCGAGCGAACCCCGGATCCACCCCCAAAACGACCGAAACACACACAAATTCGCCCAAAATTCACTCAAAGTCCACTCCCTTCCGACACCCACCCCTGACAAAGTAAACAATCACGCTCACCCTGTAGGCCTATAGAGAGGATAGATTAAACACATCACAAGTTTACAAACAAATGACGACGCAAATGGAGTATCCAACTGGACAGTGAAACCTCCACCACCCCGTCCTCAATTCAGGAAGATTAGGCGGTTTTCGCAACTTCAACGCGGACGTAGAATTTGCGGTCCGTGTGCAAAAATCGAGCGGTTACTATAGTAACATTGGTCTGACCGCTGCCGTTGTTGAAATCTACGACGGGCGCTTGGCGCGTTTTTAGCGAGTTGCCAGATCAAGACGCAGAATGGGATCCGAGGGCGAGTCAACAACCAGATCGACAGGCTAATAGCAAGGTAAACATCCGGACTTATCAGCCAGCAGCATTGCTCAACCCGAGTATTCAAGTTGTATTTAGTTGTGATTCTTTTTTCGTTTTCTTTTCTGTTTCGTTACTCTTTTTATTCCATTCTCTCTGTATTTCTTTCTTTTCTTTATTATTTCTATTATATAATTCATTTTTTTCATTCTCTCTATCTTTTTTTTCTTTCTTACTTTCTATCTATCTTTCGTTCATTCTTTTCATTTTCTTGTTGATATTTCTTTAGTTGTCTCATCTTCGTCATTCTATTTTCTTTCATTCTTTCTATCTGTCTTTTTCTTTATTACTTTCTGTCTATCTGTTCATTCGATTCTTTTTCTTCATTTGTTTCTTTCTTTTCTTCTTTCTGTTCTAGATTCCATCTTTCTTCATTTTTCATTCCCCTTCCTTTCCTTTTCTATTTTATTGTTTTTACTAATCTGTATTCATTACTTTCTTTCATTCTTCTCTGTTTTCTTTATTACTATCTTTCATCTGTTCTTTCATTCATTCTGTCATCTTTCTCTTTCTATTTACTTATTTTATTTGCTCTTTCATTCATTCTTTTCTTTTATCTATCTTTATTTCATTCTTCTCCCTTCATCTCTATTCTTTTTTTTCTTTATTACTATCTTTCATCTGTCTTTCATTCTTTTGTCTATTTTCTCTTTCCTTTATTTGTCTTTTTGTCTTTCGTCATTCTTGTTTTTCATTTCTATCATTCTTTTTTCTTCATTTTCTCTACTTTGCTGTATTCTTATTACATTCTGTCTATCTTTTAATTCATTCTATATTTTCTTTTCTCTATCTTTGATTTATTCCTTTTCTTTCATTCTCTCTACTATCTTTATTTTCCTTTATTACTTTCTTTTTTATCTTTCTTTTATTCATTTCTTCTCCTTTCCAATCTCTATCTTTCTCTTTTTCTTTACTGTGTCTATCTTTCGTGTCATTCTTTTTGTCTTTCATTCTCTCTACCTTTCTTTTCTTTTATTTATTTTCCTTTATCCCATCTTCTATTCTTTCTATCTTTTATTTTTCTTTTTCTAGTTGTCTAGACTATCTTTTCTTCATCTCTTTGTTTTTCTTTATTATCTTTTATATGTTTCCTTCTTTCGTTCTATGGTCTTTTTGACTTTGTGTTCTTAATATTTTCTCCTCGTATCCGTCTATCTTTTCATGTCAATTCTCTTGTTGTTATCTTCCCTCCTCTTCCTTCCCCTTCCCGTTACTTTTGGTCCTTACTGGTGATTTCGCCACTCGTGAAAGTCGGGCCGGTATCAACACGGCATCTCATATAGCAGTGACGTCATACGATTAGTACGCTTCGTCCGCGGTACACCGAATTTGCGGAACGTACTTATAAAACGTGAGTTGTTCGAGCACGACGGACGCAAGCCCCCGTCACTCGTTGAAAGCCGCCGCGGAAACTGATGGATGGAAAAACAATGCAGGCTTTGGGTACGAGCACGGAGGTGACGGCCATTAACATGAACGTTGTGTTTCACGACATCACACCTGATAATACAATACAGAGCTTTTACTTCGTAACACAAAAGAAGAAACAGTCTACGTACTTCGAGTGTGTGCCAGCGAAGAATTTCAAGACGATCATCATAACACATTTCCATCCTTCTCTGTTTGAGAATTTGCCTCGTGGCACGGCGTTGAATACCAAAGATGTGTGAGACTGTGAGTTGCTTTGAAGAAAATATAATTATGTCATGATGCTGAATAATAAAACAATAAATATGAACCGATACCAACACAGTTAAGGACATGTAATTTACATACATACTTGCAATATTTTACATGAAAAAGATCCATGCTAGCTCATGTACATACTAGTGCACTGCTTACTCAAGTTACTGTATGTGCCCCTTTATTATGTAGAGATTGTTTACAAGGATAATATTTTATTTCAAAATATTAATTTCTTGGATTTAAATATTATCAAGTCGGTTTTTGTTGTTGTTGTCTGTTAAATATGTCATTGCCAGTTATTTTCCTAAAATTGCTGCATTTCATATAATTTATTGGGCTCGGAAATATTGTTTGGAGGTTTTTTCCAGTTTTTTCCAGTATTTTCCGGTAAAAACCGGAAAAACTAATTTCTTCCAGTTTTTTTCCGCTGTCCCGGAAAAAACTTTTTTTTTCCAGAAGAAACCCAACCCTGCTTTGAGCGTGGAGGAATTATGAAGCTCACATTTTTTATCTGTGGTAAATGTAAGCCAGTGGCTTTGAATATGAAAAACCCACCATTTGTTTATTTCTCCCCATTTTCTTGAATGTTTATGCCTGATTCGAATCTGTACTTTTCAACTCTTGCAGGTCGGGGTCAAATACATAAATGTGTATATTCACTCCCTCAATACAAGTGGAGATTTCAGTCTTTTTTTACATTAAAGCCACAGACGAACAATGCTCCTAATTCAAGTGTCTCTGATAAGGTCTAAAAATGAAGCCCTGAAAAAAAAAAGAATTTCAAAATGATGATTTAGTGCCAAAAGTGAAAATCTACAAGCACTCAAATTGACCGGATTTACCTGCCAATTTCCTTCCATAAAATTACTGTGTGTAGACCTATGCTATGTTATCCTCTACCGGAGTGGAAATTGTTTATCCATGCATATTTTGCCAGTGGCAGCATAACTTTCCAAACTTTTGTATTCTAGGGCGGGTATTTGTCCATTCAAACACATATAGCTCAGATATGAAAGTTTGACAAATTTTCTTTTAATTGAAGCCCCATATAAAATCTATATCAGCATAAAACGTATCAAATTTTCTCACACAAGCATTCTGAGACGCACTCAAATACTGACAGAATTTTCTTTTTTGGCTGCATGGGCGACAATAAATTTTTACGATGAATAAAAAAAAAGTTATACAGGAGGGTATGTATACAGGAGGTCAAAGTTGACGATAGCGTAGAGCATCAATCACGGGCTATTTCAACAACGTAAGAGGCCTTGACAACAAAGTTGACGGGCACGAAAACAAATTTGATGATCCGGGTTCCACTTTTTTATCCCTAGTGTCAAAAGGTAAGAAAATCAGTGTATAAAAGGAAGATGATATTTTAGAAGTCATAAATCAGTGAAATGGCTCCACATGTTGTCAGCAAAGATCAAGCAAAGCAAGGGTGCAACTCGTAGGGGAAACCCCCTACCGTATTTTAGACAACCGTATAGGTACATATAGTAGGGGATACCTACGGGGAAATGACCTTCCGCAGGGGAAAAGTAGGGTTTTTTGATGATTTGTGGGGGGTTTTGAAAAAAAAATCAGAAATATTCCTAAATCCTGAAAGGTTTTTAATTATTTGGGTAAATTAATTGTCCTATTTGGTCACTATCTCGTAAAATTACGCAAACCGTAACGCGCGCACACAGCAGTGGTAACAACGTTAACTTTCTCAATTAAATCTGTTGCATTTAATATGGTTATTTTGTAGGGGAAAGCTTAGTTTCGTATAGGGGAAAAGTGGATTTTTGAAGGGGAAAACTTAGTTTCGTAGGTGAAAAGTGGGCTATTACAGCACAGGGGAAAAGTGTTGTCCGTAGGGGGAAATACGCATGCGGCGTAGGGGGGAAATGAAAATTTTGAGTGACAGCCTTGACGCAAAGACATTTTCGGATCCATTCCGAATTTTGCGCGAGGGGTGGGGGTAGGGTAAGTACCGGGGATTTGACATGCACTCGATATGCAATCAAATGGCAGGTGGTTTCAGCAAAAATGGCTACAACGTACTTACCAAAATAAACAGAGCGTGACGGGAAAAATTATTTGAAGCTACGTTATTACGTCTGTAAATCTATGCTTGACACAGAGAAATCATTGAACCTGTTTTCTTGACCCTTTGCCAATAACTTCGGAGGCATATTCTTTTTGATTTCTTCGACGATGACGTCACGAATTCCCGTTCACGAATTTATACATCATGAATGGTTATCGTGAAATAAAACTCTCTCAACTATGCAGTCAATTTTCTGCATTTTCTTCTGCACAATCACCCTCCTCCTCCCGGGAAAGGGAGGGGGGGGGGTATACTCACGATTAATGTCGACGGGGCTGTGCCGACTGAGACCCGAAGCCCCATACCCACATCTAAAGGGTCCTTTACCGGTAAATCAGGCATCCATGTCTACACGGGTTTCATAAACTTTTTGGGCGGCGCTTTGGGCGCGCGCGATAAAACTTGAAAATAAAATGGGACCGACATGTTCCAAGGATCTGTTTTGAATGAAAACGGACCCCCATGACTAAGGATTTTCTCTGAAAAAGTCACCCTGTCCCAGGCGGCACATCGCCGTATACACCAACATACGTGAGAGCCGCCCCCCCGCCGGGCTCCTCCTCCCTTCCTTTTCTCTTCCCTACTTGGCGGCAGTCTGCTCCCTTCACTCCTCCTCTGTCCCTCATTCCCTCACATCGTCTTCGTCTACTTACCTGCTACTGATAAGGATCCACGCAAATATATAATAAACAGACAATATACCTACGGTTCAGGGAACAGTATATTCACTACAGTGAAGATAATACCGTCCAGCGGAAATCAATCACCTGATGGAGATGTTTTGACGGTCCTCTCACTCTTCACAACCACAAATCCACTTGACAGTGGTCAGGCAAAGGAGCTGTACATCAGGCTGGATTAATTGTCGCTAATAGTGTTTGTTGTTAATGTTGTGGGTGTGTTTGTGTGGCTGTCCTTTGGCATTTGTCCCCCTCTCTCAAGAACGACTTAGACCTCATCTTTCCCATAATAATCACAAGAACGCCAAATCACCTATGGGTGGAGGGAGGGGTCTAATCCGTCAGATATGACCATGAGATGTAAAACGTTGACTTGGGTCTCCCGTTGTTGACGTCAACTACACAACACTAAGAAAATAAGTTCAACTTTGCAACCCTTTAGAGGTGCAGACTAATGTCACACAAGGAGCACCTTTAAAGGTGCAACTTTGCACCTTTCCGAAAAGTGCAAAGTTACACCTTCAGATTGCACATAAAATGTGCATGAGGGCACCATAAAAATAAAAGTCGTTAGGTATGACCCGACTGGGGTTCGAACCCGCGACGTTTCGGACGTGAGGCGGACGCTCTAACACTAGCCATCAAGCCGTTGCGTACTTGAAAATGGTGAAATTGTGTTAAAGATGCATTATTTCTAACTTTTAAGGTGCAAACTTGCATCTATAGGCCATTTTCGTCCTTTTATGGATGTTTCATTCCCGCGAACGTAGAGAGGAGCTAATCCATTAACCTGTTCTTTTTAAATAAATTTCAATAGCTGGAATCCAGTTTGCATATTGCTTGTTGCTATTTCGGACAAGCTTCGGACAAGCTTTCAGGTTGTCAAGAACAACTTTTGTTTAAAGGTATGCATACAATTTAAAAGGTACAAACTTGAAACCGTCCACGCAGTGGATCGAGCGCATAACAGTGAAAGGTGCAAATTTGCTCGAATACCGCGGCAGAGATGGTTCTGAAACCTATTTCCGCAAAGTTGCACCTTGTGCGCACCTTTATTTCTTAGCGTGTACAGTTTTGACGAACCTTTCAAAACTTGCTGTGGAAAATTTGTTAGCACTTAATCTGATAGACATCTGCCCTTAGTCGTTTTGAATTGACATCACTTTTTTTTATAATTAAGTAGTATAAGACAAGGAAATAACTTTGACACGTGGGTTTCAGTTTAAATCTGTAATCCTACTTTAACGTTTTTATCGAAGTTAAATTTTTAAGATGTGGTCAATTTAATGACAATAAACTCATAAAATCTTGAGAGACGTTCATTCCCACGCGAGAAATTTTGTGATGATTTCTTGGAAGCAACTCTGGCCTAAATTCTCACAAGCTGACCGCAAATATTATAGTCCTTGACCTTGATTCATGATTGAATTTAACGGTCAATGTCGGGCGTGAGATCAGTCATATCGTTTTACGGAGTGAACGAAGTTGATAATAGGCCTACATAGAGAGATATATGGATGGATCGATAGATAGATAGATATTAGATAGATAGATAGATAGATAGATAGATAGATAGATAGATAGATAGATAGATACATTGATTGATTGATTGCTTGATAGATGGATAGATGGATAGATATAGGCCTTGATAGATAGATATAGATAGATGGACCGGTAGATAGATGGACAGGTAGATAGATAGCATAGATAGATGGAAAGATAGAAACATAGATGGATGGATGGATGGACGGATATAGGCCTTAATAGATAGATAGAAAAATAGAGGCCTATACAGATAGATAGATATAGACCTACAGATATAGCCTTATAGGCCTAGATAGATAATAGACATAGATAGATAGATAGATGGATAGATAGATAGATAGATAATAAATAGATAGATAAACAGATAGGGCAGGAGATGGATAGAATAGATAGATAGATAGATAGATAGATAGATAGATAGATAGATAGATAGAATGATAGATAGATGGATAGATAGATAAATAGATAGATAAACAGATGAACAGGTAGATGGATAGAATGATAGATAGATAGATAGATAGATAGATAGATAGATAGATAGATAGATAGATAGATAGAATGATAGATAGATGAATAGATAGATAGATAGATAGATAGATAGATAGATAGATAGATAAATAGATGGATTGATTGATTGATATTCTGTAGTTGCCTCGTATCTCGACAGTGAACCTTTAATGTTCCTTCATGTCATCCCTCAGGGACATGAGCTTGACCCTAAGCCTAACACCGTGTCGAGGTGTCCTCACTGTAAATCCGTGTCACGTCCCAACGGTAAAGATAAAACCATTAACTTATCGTCAAGGTTTGGGAAACATTTTTTTCTCGATAAAATGTTCATGGACAGGAAATATGGGGTGTCTTCTTTATCATGGGCCATATATAAACCACTTGCGGATGGTACATGTAACATTATGTATAACAAGAAAAACTTCATGTCATCATAATTGTTATCATAAAACTTACAAGTGTCCAATTTGCTCCTTTTATTTTATATTTGTGTTTGCATCCTCAAAAAGTGTATTTTCATCGTAAAGAAATATGTGTTTTCTAATATTAATAATTTGATGATTGTTTTCTGCTATATTGATGACTAACATGCTTTTCAGTCCGAGACGTTGGTTACAATGGCGGATTAGGCGGTGTACAGGGGCACGGAAAAACGACCGAACAAAATGAAGGTAAATAGTATTAAAACATAAATCTTCCTCGTTTGGCAAATGGCATTGTTTACCCCTCTCCTAATCTACTCCCCCCCCCCCTCCCGCAAAGGGAGCACACACACACACTTTTTGTTTTTCAGTGATATTTATTTGATTCCATCATGATTCCATAAACGTAGCAGTGACAAAAACAGAACAAAACAAAATACACAAATTTTTACATTCATTTTGAAAACAACAATTACACAATCATTAGGAATATGTGAAACAAGAGCCCCGGGGGGCACGACGCTCACCTGAGGTTTTGCAAACTCTATATGGTGCCCATAGAAAAAACATCAGCTATATGTATAGTTTTGGCCCTTGGAGCCTGTTATCTAGGCACCCACGCAGCCAAATGAACCAGTTGGAAAACTATGCATCCCCTTGCCATACACGTATAGCTAATTTTGCCAAGTTTGATTAAATTCTGACATCCAGTTTTATGAAAACAAGGCACG
>JZLH01S0570931.1:0-13386 GCA_001188425.1 Eucidaris tribuloides
TTTATGAACAATTTGTATAATATTACACATGACCCACTACACGGCTCTATCGACAAACTCGTATAATATTAAACATGAACCACTACACGGCTCTATGGATAACCTCGTATAAAATTATGCATGAATTAAGTAAACAGCTCTGTGGACAACCTCGTATAATACTACACGTGACCCACTACACGGCTCTATGGACAACCTCGTATAATATTACACGTGACCCATAACATGGCTCTATGGACAACCTCGTATAATGTTACATGTGACCCACTACACGGCTCTATGGACAACCTCCTATAAAATTACACATGACCCACTACACGGCTCTATGAACGACCTCATATAAAATTACACATGGCCCACTACACGGCTCTATGGACTACCTTGCATAAATTCACATGAGACCTAATACACAGTCTTATGGACTATATACCTCGTATAAATTTATATGTGATGTAATACACAACCCGATGGGCTACCTTGCATAAATTTACATGTGATCTTATACACATTCTATGGACTACATTGCATAATTTTATGCATGATCTAACACACAACCATATGGAATACCCTGTATGAAATTACACGTGACCCTCTACACAGTTTTATAGAGTACCCTGTATAAAATTACACGTGACCCTCTACACAGTTCTATGGACTACCATGTATAAAATTACACGTTACCCACTACACGGCTCTATGGACTATCTTGTATAAACTTACATGTGACCCTCTGCATGGCTCTATGGACACGATTGCATAATTCTACACATGCTCTTCTACACAGCCCTATGGACTACCTGGCATAATTCTTCCTTCTTCTCTTATACACGACCATATGGCAGTCCTTTTAGCCGTCAGAATGTGGATTTTCAATCTTTGCTTGAATGCAAAGTTATTCACTTTTAAAATTTGTCTGAAGGATAATAAATAACAATACTGGAACCTTTGTAACGTGACCCATGCATTCATATTAGTATATATACTAAATACATGTTTTAATCTTTAGACTAGAGACTTCATATTTTGTCTTGAGGTCTATGAAAAGTGGATGGTAAAGCAAAAATAAACTGTTTTTAATGGGTTAAAATTCAATTTGTATACAACATCAGAATAATATAATAAGACTTTGACTTGATACATGCAAGAAAACTAGTCTGATTTATAATTTCAGATCCTTCTACAATGTTATTTAATACAAGGTGATCACATTTAAATACTTTGCGTATGAAGCATCACAACAATACCATAAGAATGTGACTGGAACTGGTCTATCAGATTACAGACATATTTTTGGATCCTCCAAAGTAAAACGAAGTGATACACATTTTCGATTTCACTTTGTATGAAACATCACAACACTATACGAAACTGACTTGACACATGCATCCAAATTACTCTCGACTTCCAAACAAAATTTTGAATACTTCCCCAAAGTTATATGATACAGTGTGGTTCACAATTAAAATTCAATTTGTTTTAAGCATGATCACAAGCTATAAGAAAGAGAATTGGTACATGCATGAAAACTAGTTTGATTTATAATTTTGGATCCTTCTCCAAAGTAATATAATTCAAAGTGAACGCATATAAAATATGACTAGATTCATGTTTGAAAACTAGTCTGACTTCCAGGCATAATTTTCCTTTCTCCTTCAAAGTAATTTAAAGCAAATTAGCACACTTAAAATCCAGTTAATATGAATGACGAAAATACTATCAAATGTGACTTGATGCATGCATGAAAACTAGCCTGATTTCTAATTTTGGATCCTTCTTCAAGTAATATGCATGTAAAACAAAGCGATCACATTAAAAATTCATTGCATACGAAACATCCCAACAATACCATAAGAATGTGACTTGATTAATGTTGAAAACTAGTCTGACTTCCAGACATAATTTTGGATCCTTCACAGTAATCTGAAGCAGAATGATACACATTTAAAATTCAATTTTACTAAGCATAAGAATGTGACTCGATTAATGCATTCAGCCATCAAAGTTCAATTTGTATAAAGCACTCTAATCGCACTACACGAATGTGTCTCGACTAATGCGTTCACTCATTAAAGTAGTCTGTCTTCCAGACATATTTTTGGATCATCCAAAGTAATACAAAGTGATACACATTTCCAATTTCATTTGTATGAAGCATCTTACTTCAAGAATGTGACTTAACTAGAGTGTTCACTCATAAATATTTAACTTCTAGACATATTCTTTGATCCTTCAAAGTAATACACATTCAATTCAAAAATTCTATTTGAATAAAGCATGTTAATAGCACTATAAGAATGTTTCGTGACTAATGGTTCACTCATCAAAGTAGTCTGACTTCCAGCCATATTTTTGGATCCTTCAAAGTGATACATATTCAAAATTCTATTTTGATAAAGTACCTTAATAGCACTATCAGAATGTGTCTCGACTAATGGTTCACACATCAAAGTAGTCTGACTTGCAGACATAATTCTGGATCCTTCAAACTTATACACATTCAAAATTCAATTCGGATAAAGTACTGTAACAGTATTATAATAATGTGTCTCGACTAATGGTTCACTCATCAAAATAGGCTGACTTCTAAGCATATTTTTAGCTCCTACAAAGTAATACAAAGTGACACACATTTCAAATTCAATTGTATGAAGCATCTTACTTTAAGAATGTGACTTGACTATTGCGTTGAGTCACTAATGTCTAACTTCCAGACATATTTTTGGATCCTTCACAGTAATACAAAGTGATACCCATGTCATATTCAATATGTATGAAGCATCTTACTTCAAGAATGTGACTCACCTAGTGCTTTCACTCATCAATGAAGTCTGACTTGCAGACATATCTCTGGATCCTTCAAAGTGGTACACTTTCAAAATTCAATTTGTATAAAGCACCTTAATAGCACTATAAAAATGTGTCTCCACTAATGCGTTCACTTATCAATGTAGTGTTGACTTGCAGACATATTTCTGGATCCTTCAAAGTGATACACTTTCAAAATTTAATTTGTATAAAGCACCTTAATAGCGCTATAAGAATGTGTCTCGACTAATGCATTCACTCATCAACATAGTCTGACTTCCAGACATATTTTTGGATCCTCCACAGTAATACAAAGTGGCACACATTTCATATTCAATTTGTATGAAGCATCTTACTTCAAGGATGTGACTCGACTAGTGCATTCAGTCATCAACGTCTGTCTTCCAGACATATTTTTTGATCCTTCAAAGTGATATAGATGCAATTCAAAAATTCAATTTGTATAAATCACCGTAATAGCACTACAGGAATGTGTCTCGACTAATGGGTTCACACATCAAAATAGTCTGTCTTCCAGATATATTTTTAGATCATCCAAAGTAATACAAAATGACACACATTTCATATTCAATTTTTATGAAGCATTTTACTTCAAGGATTTGACTCGACTAGTGCATTCAGTCATCAACGTCTGTCTTCCAGACATATTTTTGGATCCTTCAAAGTAATACACATTCAAAATTCTATTTTGATAAAGTACGTTAATAGCACTATCAGAAAGTGTCTCGACTAATGGTTCACACATCAAGTAGTCTGACTTGCAGACATAATTCTGGATCCTTCAAACTAATACACATTCAAAATTCAATTTGGATAAAGTCTGTAACAGTTTTATAATAATGTGTCTCGACTCGACTAATGTTTCACTCATCAACATAGGCTGACTTCTAAACATATTGTTGGATCCTACAAAGTAATACAAAGTGATACACATTTCAAATTCAATTGTATGAAGCATCTTACTTTAAGAATGTGACTCAACTATTGCGTTGAGTCACTAATGTCTAACTTCCAGACATATTTTTGGATCCTTCAAAGTAATACAAAGTGATTCACATTTAATATTCAATATGTATGAAGCATCTTACTTCAAGAATGTGACTCAACTAGTGCGTTCACTCCTCAATGAAGTCCGACTTCCAGACATATTTCTGGATCCTTCAAAGTAATAAACTTTCACAATTTAATTTGTATAAAGCACCTTAATAGCACTATAAGAATGTGTCTCCACTAATGCGCTCACTCATCAATGTAGTCTGACTTGCAGACAAATTTCTGGATCCGTCAAAGTGATACACTTTCAAAATTCAATTTGTATAAAGCACCTTAATAGCACTATAAGAATGTGTCCCAACTAATGCATTCACTTATCAACATAGTCTGACTTCCAGACATATTTTTGGATCCTCCAAAGTAATACAAAATGACACACATTTCATATTCAATTTGTATGAAGCATCTTACTTCAAGGATGTAACTCGACTAGTGCATTCAGTCATCAACGTCTGTCTTAAAGACATATTTTTTGATCCTTAAAGGTGATACACATTCAATTCAAAAATTCAATTTGCATAAATCACCGTAATAGCACTACACGAATGTGTCTCGACTAATGCGTTCACTCATCAAACTAGTCGGTCATCCAGACATATTTTTGGATCCTCCAAAGTAATACAAAGTGATACACATTTCATATTCAATTTGTATGAAGCATCTTACTTCAAAAATGTGTTTCGATTAATGGTTCACTCATCAAAGTAGTCTGTCTTCCAACAAATTTTTGGATCCTCCAAAGTAATACAAAGTGATACACATTTCATATTCAATTTGTATGAAGCATCTTACTTCAAAAATGTGATTCGACAAGGGCATTTACTCGTCAGCGTCCGACTTCCAGACATATTTTTGGAACCTCCAAAGTAATACAAAGTGATACACATTTCATATTCAATTTGTATGAAGCATTTTACTTGAAAAATGTGTTTCGGCTAATGGTTCACTCATCAAAGTAGTCTGTCTTCCAGACATATTTTTGGATCCTCCAAAGTAAAACAAAGTGATACACATTTCATATTCAATTTTTATGAAGAATCTTATTTCAAGAATGTGTCTCAACTAGTGCGTTTACTCAACATCTGACTTCCAGACATATTTTTGGATCCTTCAAAGTAATACAAAATAATACACATTTCATATTCAATTTGAAATGAAGCAGCTTACTTAAAAAATGTGACTCGACTAGTGCGTTCACTTATCAATGTAGTCTGACTTCCAGACAGAGTTTTGGATCCTTGAAAGAAATACACATTCAAAATTCACTTTGTATGAAGTACCTTAACAGTACTATAAGAATGTGACTCCACTAGTAGTTCACTCATCAAAGGAGTCTGACTTCCAGACATATTTTTGTGTACTTCAAAGTAGTACACATTCACAATACAATTTGTATAAGGCACAAAATGTGTCTAGGTTAGGTCAATTTGAACCCCCAACCCCAAGTTAAAATAGGGTTAATGGAATGTCTATGGCAGGTACCTATCTTGCAGTTCCCGCAGTTCAAGCTGGACATCTCCAGGCAAACGATCTGTTCGAGTGAGATTAAAAGGAAATGTGATCACTGCCGTGCTAGGGATTGTTTCCTTCTAGGCTTGTTCGTTTTGGAGTGTCAGTTGTTTCCACTGAGAAGTAACTGTGCTAGTGTACCATTCAACCTCCAGATGTCCGTCAATCACTCCACACACTCTTCCAACTTGAGGCCATTCACCTGGGTACTGTGGGAGATAGGTGGCAACCATATCTCCGGATCTTGCATCTCTGTCTCGATTTGTTGTTTTCTTTCCAATATGTACCTGAATTGCAGAAGTATTGAAAACAGAAGAGAACAGATTGTAAACAAAGATGTATTGTATATGTGGCAATTTATTTTTTTTCTTCAGATTTACCATGTACCAATCACATTTTACTTGTAATTTATAACTATAGAAGTTTGACTGCAGTGGAGTGATATGGGTATGTCTCTGCACTCTATCTGTATTTTAGGCACCTTACATTTAAATTGAAATATTTCAAGTATGTATGTACCTCCTCAGTCTAACTAGTAGTTCTTTAGACATTTAGGGAAGTAGGTGAAATTCAAAATGTAATTGGCACATTCACCTTTGACTTACACCTCCAAAATTACATCTAACTGTTCCATCCTCAAAATAACTGCTTTCTTTCTCTATCATGGTAATGACCCCAAATTGACATGAATAAGGTCTTTTGACGTTTGACCTCTGTGTCGTGGAATTCAATCATTTCATTGTTGCCTCAGATTTAATACTTGAACTAATTGCACTAAAATCCTTTGTTTTTAATTGTATTTACTTGCAGTTTACCATAAGGAAAGTGCATTCTACCCCAACAATTATACCTGCATGTACAGTATAGCAGAGGTCCCAACATGAGTACCTTGACTGAGACTGGGGCATTATGCTCCCCCCCCCCATAAGATCTCGCGAAAATTTGCAGGCGAATAGAGCTGGATAAAATCTACAAGACTGTATCATTCGATTAAAAAAAATATATATAAATATTTTTTTTAATAATTAACTATGCAAATTTCTGAATAAAATCATATGTTTAATAATAATAATAATACATATGATTTGTATTGCGCCAAATCCACTCAGTAGAGTGCTCTAGGCGCATGTCGGCCGTCACATGGCAAAAGAGGGTGTATCTGCAAGATTTGACTTTTCAGGTTTTTGCATTTGGGGGGGGGGGGTTAGGGGCGCTCTTCCATTTAATCTAGGTCTCCGTAATTGCAGGACGTTCGTTTTGAGATAGCAGTGGGCTATCTAAGCACTTCCTTTTTCAAGAACATCCTGTCGTTTCATGGCAAAGAGGGTGTATCTTAATGAGAGTATACCCCAAAGCCAGCCGCCAGCAGAGCTCCATGTTTTTCGGTAAAAAGGTGTATCTGCCTAGATACACCTTCTGCCAACAAAATGGACTGAGCGCAGCCAGATTTGTGTAATATGGCAAAAGTGTGTGTATCTGCCAATCAACGTCGTTATTGCGCGCCGCGAAAGTCAAAGACCAATTTATGGCAAAGGCATGTATCTGATACATACGTCTTTCTTCCGCGAAATTGTTGACGCGAAATGTTGAGACTAGTTCGAAGGAAAAGGGGTGTGAGTGTGCGTACATTACATCCTTTAGCGCAAGTTTTAGCATGATCTTAGTCTGAAGCACTGGCTTCAGTGTATGTTTATAGATATGGGACCCTTTTGCTCAATATGTGTCATGCATGCACGCACACGCGCTGCGCGTGTGTGAATACATGCGTTAACTGTATTTGATACGTGAGTAAAAGTAAAACTCAAGTCCCTGCCGCCATCTTAATGTCGCGGAGTGTATCTTCGTCTATTGTTAGAAGACATTTCGGTTGCAAACCTATTGCGGATGCAGCGAAAGAGGAGTCGAATTCTTAGTGTTAATATTTTTAAATAGGTAAGTTTTTACTAACTGTTACTGATGAGGTCTAATAATAGTAGTAAACTGCTGGTCGGATACTGTAAGGTCTATACGACGTATTGGTGCTGGCATGAGTGTATAAGTATGTGTTGATGCCTACTGGTAAGTCGTAACGAAGCATCGACGCAACGTGCCCCCAGCGCTAGCACTGTAAGACGACTTTGTTGGCTGAGGGATGAATCGTGGGAGGAGCGGGGGGGTCAGAGGGAGGGGGAGGAGTGGGGGGAGGCCGGGCGGGCGGGCAGGGGGTCCCCGGTTGGTGCAGTACATGGTCGGGTGTACGATAGGCTCTTTTGACACTTTAGCCAATGAGTTTGTATGTGGGAATGTTTGTCCCATATGTTAGGTTGATTGGGCGCATTGCACACTATTTTTATCTGACCGTGGCTGGTTTCAGACAGCGGAACAAGCTTCTCAAATTTCGACGGCAATTTCCATCTAACGTAAACGCCCTCCGGACAAGCGATGCCACATCACGGCGAGCGGAAAAAATGTTTCACGCGGGTCGGTGCAACAAGAGTTAGGCTGCGACAGACAGGCTAGCCTTAACCTGGGAGCGCCAGCCGCCGGCGCGCCGGGCCGGCGCTTGCCCTGGGTTACCGCTAGCCTGGTGCACACGATTGCCTGCGCAGCGTGGAACAATATTCACGCGTGTCAACGGGCATCTAGAGAACACGTGGCATGGGCTAGTCCTACGGGGGAGGGTGGGGAGGCGAGCACAGCCATTTAATGGTTCGCGAGCCGAACAGTGGCATCACAGTTCCAATTCGAAACATGAGAGGTTTCCAAATATTAACGTTTTTGCCACAATATTGTCCCCATCCTATGAAATAGATGATTCGGGACGCAGAAACATTGTTCTGCAATGATTTTACAGATAAACTAGTAATGGTGTATCTGCAGATACACCTTTGCCATTGATATCAACAATAGAACGATGTGGTGGTTTATGTGCAGATAAATCCTTTTTTGCCATGATTTGACTACTAGAAAATCGAATGGTGTATCTGTAACTACACCCTTTTGCCATGATACACAATAGAAAGATATGATGTAAGTGCAGATACATCACTCTCTACCATGAATCGCGGGACGAGTGTGGATAGTGGAATATTTTGCCAGAATGCTGTACTCTGAACAAAAATGCTTAATTTTGAAGAAAAATATATAATTATATATTATTAAAATAGTATAGACTAAAATAATTTAAATGATAATTAACAAATGACCGACAAATCAACATTTGAAAAGTCTGTTTTTTCAACCAAAAGGTAAATGCTGAAACTTCAACAGTGATTTTTCCTAAGGAATGTGTATTTGCCAGATGACACCGCTTTTTGCCATGTAACGGCCGATGTGTAAGAAAAGGTAACAGTGATAGTAGGGAGTATAAATATAATCGAGTGAAGAATTAACGGGAAAAATTTAACAGGTGAGTTTTCAGACTGCTTTTAAATGAATCCGGAGAGTTGTAACTTCTGATAACTATTGGTAGATTATTCCATAGAGTAGGACCAGCATGAGCAAAAGCTCGCTCCCCCCAGGTTTTTGCAGATTTCGGAACAACAAGGGAACCAGATTTGGAAGAACGTAAAGGTCTGACAGGAGTGTATTTACGGATTAGACTGACCTTGTAATGAAGAGCAGAACCATTGACACAATAGAAGACAAGAAGTAAAATTTTGAAAATAATGCGATCTCGGACGGTCAACCAGTGCAGTGATTTTAGAGTGGGGGTGATATGAGTGTGTTTGTTAGAACGGGTGACAATGCGAGCAGCAGCATTTTGAAGCTTTTGGAATGTAGACAGCTGGGTATGTGGTAGATTAAATAGGACTGCATTCCCAAAATCAAGCCGAGATTAAATTAGGCTGTGAACTAATTTTTCTGTAGCCGGTTTAGTGAGGTATTTTCTAATGAAACCAATATTACGGAGTTGGTACCTTACTGATTTCCAAATACTTGAAATTTGCTGAGACATTGTCATGTTACAATCAAACAAAACTCCAAGGTTGCGACAAGTCTGGGACACATTAATCGTATGACCAGAGAAAGAAATCGAATTCAAATTGATTTTACACAGTTGCGTCTTAGAACCGAATAGAAGAAACTCACATTTTGAAGTGTTCAATTTCAGTGAATGTGAGTTCAACCAGGAATGAACATCATTCAAGCATTTTTCAAGGCGACACGCGGCAGTTACAGCATCAGTCTGGTTAGGTTTAAAGGAAACATAGAGTTGGATATCATCAGCATATATATGATAGCTAATGTTATGTTGTCGCAAGATGTGTCCCAAGCCAATCAATTATATGGAAAACAAGGTGGGCCCGCCCACAGAACCCTGTGGTACGCCCTGAGTAAGAGGCATAGTGTTTGATTTACAGTCATTGACACAAACACTTTGTGAGTGACAGGCGAGGTATGACTGAAACCATTTGTATGCTTGACCTCGGACGCCAAGAGAACGAAGAGTGTTTAACAAAATTGTATGATTGACGGTGTCAAAGGCAGAGGACAGATCGAGTAGGATCATAGCAGTGATGTTACCATGGTCCATTTCTTGGAGGATGAAGTTGGACACATTGACCAGAAGGGTTTCGACACTGTGATATGGACGGTACGCAGATTGAAAGGGATCAAATAAATCATGTTTGCCTATAACTCACTTAGAATAACTTGTAGAATGCTAAGTTTTGTTGAAAATATTCTTTTTGACATTCCTGACAATTACCTACAAAAAAAATTGTCGAATCAAAATTGATTTCATATGTATTTTATTGTTTTGTAAATTTCTTATGTATTTCCTTGTTTTTTGACCTTTTGTTTTTTATTGTTTTTTTTATGAACTTTGTTGTAGACTTTTTTGCGATCATAAACAGTCTAAAATCAATCCATTTCCACCAGTTAAAGTGAAAATAATCATACATTTATAATTTTTTTGAAAACACAATTTGCATTTGATTTTGTACACAACATCACATTTCAGCGCAATTTTGGAGTTGCATGCATGAAGTCTCAAATGATGCGCGAGACTTTTAAGTAAAAAGCTAGCGAACAGCGCAGTGAAAAAATTGTGCCCGGCGGAATAATCGAGAAATTGTCAAGGGGGCGGGGGGGGGGGGCGCATTATCAACCAGATTTAGCTATCATTTGACCATGATAAACAGGAAAGAAAAATCACTTTTGAACGATCTTTTTGACCTGAAGTTTTATAATCTAATCAGTAAACAAATTAAAAGAAACACATACATGTATAGTCATAAAGCTTGAAGTGTCTTTTATGTAGTCATACTTATCTCTTTATCATATATCACTGTGATCATGAATTATTGGAATTTCCAACAGAAGTGTCTGAGCTCATTAAGTATGCAAAGCGCACAGAGAAGTCTTGTATGCATTAATAAATTCCAGCTTTTTGCCTCTTTATCTCTAGAGCTGCGGTTTGACTGACTCTGTTTGGTACTAAATATTCTTCCTTTTATATGAAAAACTAAAATAAATCAACTGGTGAGTTACTGCATGGCAGGGCAGAAAATAAGATTTTTTTTTCATGCCCATTTTAAAGCCTGATTTACCGGTAAGTGATTTCAATATGTTATACATGGTACCCTATGAAAAAAATTGATGGCTCTTTTGCGATTTTAGAGGAATATTTTGTCAATGGGGGGGGGGGGAGGGCTAAATTGTCCTCGGCCCCTGTGTATTACCTACTTTGATATATGGTGCCTCTTTAACATTAAAGAGTCAGTTTCCTTTAGGGCTTTGCACTGTTGGTAAAAAAAAATAACAACACCAGTAAACATATATCTGTATACCACGAGACAAGCACATAATATTGTGACTTGTTTTACTTACTTGACATGGAATTGGCTCTTCACTTTCACATGAGCTGGGAGAACTTGCAGACACATGTAGATCCCATTCACTTCCTGATGAAGGCAGCAGGAGATCTACCAATCGCCATCGAGCATTCAGCTGTGCTTCACCTGAATAAAAATATATCACATTATTGGGTCTGATGCCACTATCAGAAAATCACACAGCCATATTTGACATTCAGGATATTCTTGATATTGAAGCCCTTCACTGAAATGCCTAATTTATCTTCCTTCAAATGATACCTCACACTTAAGAGATATGTGATGTATGTAATGAAAAGAGTCAATTTGAGTAGATTTGATTTTCCAAAAGGTTTCAAGATGTAGTCTGTAACCCTGCTGTCAGCAGCAAGTAGCAAATAACCATGAAACTCCCTTGCCTACAGGATAGAAAGGCTATTATTGTGCTCTGAGCAAGCTAATGTGTATAGTAATCCCTTCTGTTCAGTTCACTTCAAATTGCTGCAAATGAATTTGTTAAATCATGCTATAGCAAAGCATGATTCTATTCTCTCTGGCAGACAATTCTTACATTTTTTTTTAATCTTGAGGAATGAGAAAAGAAAAATAAATACATGTTTATGTAAATGAAATTTTGGTAGTACTGCTCTCCATCATTCTGATTCAATCATGCATGGACAATGCATAGTGAATTGTGCAATAAATTAAAGAAGAGAACTACAGCATTAAATAAAAGTGTGTATATTTCATCAAGGCCATTTTATCATTATTACATGTACAGAAAATGTTTTGCTACGAAATTGTTATTTAATTCATTTTTTTCTGTGACATGCGGTAGAATGGTTGCACCATGAAGCAAATTACAAAATGGCAAAGGGAGTTGATCTGACCAATTACTAACCACATTTTTCATTTATTTATTAATCATTCATTCATGCATGCAATGTTCTGCTTTCACAGTATCACATGCTGTTCATTAGACAGAAACAATCAGACGTTCATGTGCATACAGTATATATTCACTATGGTTTATGGTAACATACACATAGATGACTGGTACATACCATTTTCTTCCTTATGGAGTTGTTCCAGTGTCATGCTCCACTGTCTCCTTGATTCTTCTTTGAGGAAGTGTGACAGCTTGTCAATTTGGCGTGTGAGACGGGGAAGATCCACATTGTTGAAGTTTGGTTTGACAAGATTAGATTTTCCGTCTGGAGGATGAGTAAGGAGTTGAGATGTGCCAATTGGTGGCAACCACTTGGTACATGTTGACCAGAGCTTCGTTGATATTGTTGTCTTCCCATCTTTATCTTTGCAGATCTTGAAGAGGTGGG
This sequence comes from Eucidaris tribuloides, assembly GCA_001188425.1. Classification (NCBI taxonomy): domain Eukaryota; kingdom Metazoa; phylum Echinodermata; class Echinoidea; order Cidaroida; family Cidaridae; genus Eucidaris; species Eucidaris tribuloides. The sequence continues at coordinate 12,524 of JZLH01S0570931.1, forward strand.
GCTTACTGTGGTGTTGAATGGGCTCGATGCTGGGAGACAGCCAATCTTTCACATTGAAGACTGCTTTCAGTCGTTCGGCTGTCGTGTTCGGTTTTGAGTAGGATAGCGGAATTTCCTTGAGTAGATCGGGAAGTGTTGGAATGTTCAGTCTGCTTAGTCTGGTAGAGATCTTAGAGAAAAACTGGTCGGTCGACATCCTCATGGGTGTGCCCGACCATCAAGAATGAAACTCAGACCTGAAATATTTGGACAAAATAAAAATATAAATGGTATTTCTTTCCATGAATTTTGTGAAGGCACAATTAAACGACAGAGCAACTACAGCAGTTCATGCCTTTGCACTCTTGCACCAATTTTAAAACTACAATTTCATTGCCTGAAGCACACATATACATGTTGATGTGAACAATCAAACAGCCATGTGTAAGGCCCTATGCCCTTTAAATATTCAGCTCCTCAATGTTTAAATGTTTATCAATCAATGTTGCCTTATCACACAAATTATTAGGCAAGTTTCATTGAATTCATATCATCAGGTTTTTTCTTTGTTTGTTATGGTGATAAAGTATGTGTCATTGATTTGTACACCTCACAATAAACTTGTTGACCAAATAAGCTACAATCATTATGCCACAATATGTTTTATATTTCTCTCATAAATTAAATTAAGCGTTACATAAAATTCAAACAGATTGTTCCGTGATGAACTTGAAACATAATTCTTACTGTATTCTAATTCAATCAGAGGTGGTGTTACTTGCTCTGATCCAAATTTGATTATAATGGGAAATATAGCATTAATAACATGATATATCAGCAAAGTTAATTTTAACAGATTTGTGATAAATAAGATCATTCTATTT